>VVAS01096812.1:0-20827 GCA_015103295.1 Ptychochromis oligacanthus | reverse complement strand
GTAGTGAATGTCTGGCTCAGCCTTTGTGGTCATACGCAGCCAATCAGCTGATGCCAGAAGTGAAAAAATAAAAACCTGCACTGCTGGAATATGAGAAGACAAAGTGTGAGGGCTCTGCTTTCTTTGGGAGTGATTAGAACAGAAGAGAGTGCTGACCTTTGACCCGTACAGGTACTGAGGCTGAGCGTTGGGTGGCTTATCCCTCTGGAACTCCTGAGAGAAGGGCAGGATGGTGCGCACGAACCTGAAAGCACAGGTTGAGATTATTCTAACACATCAACATCAGGACACAAAACAAGGGACAGCAGGAGGCTGAAAACACCCACACACCGACTCCCTTTACCCGGATAACCTTTAAGCAGCACTGTGCTGTCTTTCAGTAACTTTTACCGTGAATCTATTTTGAAATATTTATCTGTCCTACACCCGGCTCTTGAACTGGCTGTGTTCTGTGATCCATTTTAAACAAATATTCAGTTAATTGGTCGAGAGTTAACCACACATGCAGTAAACCCCGTAAGACGGCTGTCGGACTGAAAGGTGGAAGTGACCCAAACTCTAACTCACCTGTTGGTAGACCCGTTGTAGCAGTAGTTGGGCAGGAAGTCGTAGTTGAGCTCCCAGAAGACGTGCAGCGTTATCCTGCCATAGGGGGCTGACACGTTGTGGTTGGCCTCTCGAAACATGGCATCGAAGCTGTCCAGAGTCAAAAACTTACTCAGGAGCTTGTGTGCCATGCGGTTAATCTCCAGAAGGCCTTCCAGCTCCTTTAAAGGAGTCACACACGACCAACATGTGATTTTATTCAGTCAAAGGATAAACTTTAGGACTCATCAGCTGAGTTAAAGTAAAACTCCGTACCATGATGGAGGTGAGATCCTCACTCTCAAAGCGACTGATGGCCAGCTCCATAGATTTGTAAAGAGCAGCAGAAACCCTCTGAGTGATGAGTCTGTTCAGATCGATGGAGCGCCCTAGGAGCTGAGGTTCACAGCCAGTTAGTAAAGACACACAACATGAAGGTGGGAGGACAGAGAGGTGGAAAGCACGACAGGTGCAGCGTATACCTGGACGTGGCGTTGCTTCAGCAGAGTCTCATAGCGGTTAGAGGACGGCCAGGGAATGTTGGCTCCTTGGTTCTTGCAGTCAGCTCTCAGACGTTTGTCGAGCAGAAGACTGAAGGATTCAAATAACCACAGGAAGGAGACAAGGCACCTTTTTTAAATCACACCTGTAGGGCTTCTCCTTATTTCCTGCCATATATCTCCTGTTCCAGTGGTGGATCTTCATATTAAAGATAAAGTTTCTAATAATGAGCTCAGTGTAAGTACAGTAATCCCTGTACATACACTGAACAGGCTCAGGCTGCAGACTGCTCTAAACACTCAGTTTATCTCTGTTCTTCCACTCTGCTCATGAGGGGCAGCCAATCAGAAGAAAGCTGGCTTTGAAGGGGAGAAGCTAAAATGATTTGATTGAGGGGATGAACTGAAAAGCTGTATTAAGGCCCAGTATAAGAAAAAGAAGGATTAGTTTGAACTGTGAATCATGCAAAGCTGCTGTGATAGAATAAAAACATGGAGCTGGAAATGAGCTGAAGAGATCCTCTTTAGACTACTTCCTCTGAAAGATGTACATAACAAAAACTGGCTCTGAACCTTCTGCATCCTGGAAGTCTTTCAAACAGTTTCCTCATACAGAAAGAATTACAATAATATTTCTGATGTAAAGTATAACATTGATATAGAAATACTTCAGTACATGTGTACTTTGACTTTATCTTTCCACAGAGTTTCTTTTTATACCCTCTGCTATGTCTGATCTCCTTCTGCACTATAACCCCAGCCTGGCTCTCCTCAGGCCTCCACAGAGGCAGACCAGAAGAAACGGTCAGGTCACTTCTCTCTGCTGTATTTAAGTTATTTTCCACCTTAACACAAATAAGCTGATGCACTTTTAAATGTTAACTTTTAACCTGCATTAGAGTCACTGCATTAGAAAACAGCCAAACCCATCACATCCTTTTTAAATGAGACGGTACGAAGGGAGAGAAAGGAGGACGTACCTTCCAGCTAGAATCTTGTAGTAACCAAATATCTGATCAGCAAGCTTGTAGACAAACTGATCAAAGCACAGGTTGACCTGAAATAACAAAAGAGATTCACATGTTTGAGAGTAAGCGTTTCAAAATGGGATGACCATTCACAGCTTTTAAATGTTGTACTTTGAAATATGCTTTTTAAGTTCATTTCTTCTGGCTTAAAGAGAAAAGTCAGATTTTTGTAAAGTGACAGGATGCTGACATCCCCCCACACATCACTCCAAACCTGAACCTAATCTGTTCAACTCCAGTCTAACATACAAACACATGAGCAAAGCTCTGTAGGTGGTTACATAATGACTGGAAATGCAGCTGCTCAACAGCTCATAAGATGGACAGAAAACTGAGATTAATGAGGAAAATATACACGCAGAACCTGTAAGTGACAAGCAGCAACAAAGCCCAGGATATTTAGCAAAGCCGTGCAGCCAGAGGCCTTACGAGGGCTCGCTGCAGCTTTTCCACCACATACATAAGATCCCGATCCATTACCTCAGCCTCTATTTCATCATAGAGGAACTGCTTCTTGAATTTGGTCAGGGCGTAGTGTGCGCTGTCGTTGTACAAATCCAGGGGATACAGCACATACCTGCAGGGGATTAAAATGTTATTCCAAAGTGACTTAATCTGGATTAAAGAGTCCCTGCAAGCGTTAGAGAATTAATCTATTCAACAACATGAATACATGCAAAAAATAAGCTTCATTTAGAGCTCAAAATGCAGCAGCTAAAAAAAATGCACAAGGTAAAAAACATATCAGTCAAACTAATCAGTTCAATCACCTTCACTCGAGATCAGCCATCGTCAGGCAGATGCTCCGCACAGTTTCGCTAACAAAGGACTTTACAAACTTTTAGAACTGCTAAAGAATCCCCGTTTCCACACACCACACAGTCAGCTATTTAAATATTCATGACCTGCATTAAACAGTTACTGTCCATATTAAATATCTGAGTAAAACATGGATTTTTCTTTGTCAGAATTTTGGGGTAAACATTTGAAGAATTACAGCACGTATGCTTCCTGCCAGCTGATGTGCTTAATGGCTTATGTAAAACCTGCCTCGTATCAACATAATCCTGCTGCAAAGATTTAAAACAGACATGAAAACGTTCACGTTTAATCCTAATTTTTGGGATTTCATCCAGGGTCCTATTTGAAAACGGAAGATAAGAAGAAACGATGCTGAAGTTGACAGAACTCATCTGTCCAGTCACAACAGCGATAATCCCAAAGAGCCAGACCTCTGTTTGGGAACGCATGAAATTTGGTTAAAGGACAAACACGGTCCTCTGTTTTTGTACTTCCAACCAGCAAACTACACCATGGAGAACATACATCTCCACTGCTGTGGAAAGAACACCAAAGACACAAAAAAAACAACTAAATTTTTACATCCCTAAAAGATAAGGATGAAGAATTTTAATATGAATTGGAAGAAATGTGTCTAAAATGCTCTTAACCACAAAAGAAGCATGAAGACATATTTACTCCATCATGGAAGCCTCCTTGGTCTCCAGGATGTGATCAGTGAGGATCCACGGCATGGACATCTCGATGGGGAACTGGATCCTGCGACCCATGGTGAGCTCCAGGAAGAACTCTCTGAACCAGAGCTGGGAGAGGTCACAGCACTGCTGCAAGGTCTCTGCAGAGAGGAGAGGGGAGGTAGAGGAAGGTTTCATCAGAGTCTCCCTCCAACTGCTGTCGTAAAACTTTCAAAGGATTGTCAGGAGACACAGACTCAAACTGGTGATGTCTGCTGAACAAAAACAGATTTTGGCTATAGACTGTGACTCTTGTGGGTGTAAAATAGATTTTAGCTTAAATGTGGTTTTCATGTGGATATCTCCTGTGCTTATGAAGTTGTGAGGGCTCAAAAATGACATGAATTAAAAAGCTACAAATTTAGATCCACCTCTACCTTTGAGGGTGGCAACTCAGAAAATATTCATAATATGAGGTTGAAATTATGCATGGTTTCAGTAAATATACTAAAGGCATTTAAGAAAAAAAGAAATGAGCTGATTCTGAGGGGGTTGGGTGGGAACATTTCACAGATTTGACTTGATTTGATCTGGAATGACCCCTCTGCCTCTTACCACTGAAGTTCAGCAGGTGAGTGTAAAAGAAGGACTCGCGGTGAAACCTCTCGATGTCCAGGATGGTGGGACCCTCCAGGCTGCTGCGCAGAGTCTTCTTTGAGCCACTTTTGTCAGCAATAAGAGACTCCAGCATGGTCCTCACCATGTACAGCTGCATTAACGAAGAGAACCGATGGAAAGAAAACCTTATTAGTGTCAGCACCCTGATGATTTTACTCGCACCCCCTGCAAACACTAATCTCATTACAGGTGGGCAGCTGGCATGAAAGCGCTCTGTGCTTTCAACATTTTTTATGATCGGTCATTTACAACTGAAAACCTATAGCTGAAATATGTTCAGAGCAGATGAATACAGAAGGCGACTGTGTAGCTGCCTTCACAGTCATGCACCCAAGTGTGAAGGTGAATATTGTGAAGAAACATGTTGTGAAAAACTCTATTTTTTTTTTTTTTTTTAAGAAATATGGTGCATGAGATTATCTGTGGCTATGACTCTCATTACTAGCTCATGTGTTAATTAACGAAGAATAACAGAGGAAGAGAGCGAGGAGGAGACGATGGGCGGCAGAGATGAAGTCTCTTCAGTGTCAGTAAAATCTGATCATGTGGTCAGTTATTGCTGACTGGTGTATGTAAACTTGCCTCCACAGGAAGTGTAACTCCATCCTCATGGAAACGAATCAAAGGCCGACTGTGCACACGCGCTCTTATACTTAAACAAATAGCACCACATACCTGCACACACCTGGAAAACAGATTAGCTCCTGGAAATGACCCCTGAGCTGTTAAATCTTATGTTCAGCACCATGCAGCATCAATGGATTTAAAGAGTCCAGCAAGGACTCAGAGGAAAAGTTATCAGAGATGGAGACGAACAGAACAAGTTGGTTGATGAGGTAAAACTGTCCTGTCTGAGGCCTGCTCACCCGGTCCAGCGTGACCAGGAGAACCATTTATTCACTTCAAAACTGTTCACACCCAACGAGAAAACACACTTTGATGACGTCAGGTAGAGGCGTGTGAATGCCGGGCTGCCAGAGTCACAGTCTGACAAATACTTCGTTATTACAAGTAAACCCCACAAAAAAACGGCTCTTAGTCCAATGCCTTAACCAGTTTTACACACAAGGTCCACAATTCACAAAAAACAGCAATAAACACAACAAAATGATCTTCTGAAACCTCCACAGTGTGTTAACAGCAGTGACAGTGCTGTCAAAGACAGACCACCTTCAACCTAATTCCAGCACCACCTACTGACAGTCAGTCAAACTGCTGTGTTGGCTGACTTACTGCACCACCGCGTGGTACAAACTGGTACTACATGAAAGAGCAGCCCGGCCATAATTTAACTACACTTGATATCTCTCCAATGCAGTACACAGATGTTTTGGACATGAAGTCACGGCGGTTGTTTCTTCACATTCTGTTGATAGCTTTAGTAGATTTTGGAAGGTTTTAAACTATTTTTAACAGCAAGAATTAACGAAGTGTACCTCTACAGACCACTGAAACAAAACGTCCCTTCCAAATATGATGAATCCTTGACTTTGATATTCTAACACGAGTTATGTGCATCCA
Source organism: Ptychochromis oligacanthus (assembly GCA_015103295.1). Taxonomy (NCBI): domain Eukaryota; kingdom Metazoa; phylum Chordata; class Actinopteri; order Cichliformes; family Cichlidae; genus Ptychochromis; species Ptychochromis oligacanthus. The sequence goes on along the minus strand of VVAS01096812.1, from coordinate 15,040 downwards.
GCAGTTGCAGTACTCCATGATTTTTCATGATAAATTACACATAAAATAAAATTCATACCAAGTTTGACCTGACACATTGCAAACCTGACCTCACGCTCGCTGCAGAGGCAGCATGTGGGAGAAGACAACTGGAGGAAAGGTTCGAGTGAGTTAGGGTAAAGAGTGGCGGTGAGGCGATACCTGTGTGCTGGACGGCCCCACGGCACGGCGAGGAACCTTGATGTCAAAGCCACCCTTTGGATCTTTTTCTCCGCGGAGGGCGGGGTCATTGTGAGGCTCCCTGCCAGTCTCCCAGTCACACACTGTCTTCCGGATGGCCTGCAGGACGCTGGAGGAGGAGGGAAAAACTGGGATGAGTATAAACATGAGAAGAAACTGAAAATATTACAGAGAAAATATTATTGCTTGACATGTTTGCTTTTGGGCCTCAGCTACTTATTCTATTTAATCTACAGAACAGAGGTGTTTACCGGAGCTTTCAGGGTCACCTGCACAAAAAAACCGACAATACTACATTTACAAAAACCATGCATATGCAATGCCATACATGTGTGAATGATACATTAACTAAACGTGGGCAATATATGAATATTTAGCATGCAATGGGTTTGGCAAACAGTCTTTACTTGGGCAGACTGTCCATATACATTAAGTAGTAGTTTGCTAATTCTGTTTTTTTAATCCATCTGAGAGAACAAAGCCGTTCACAATCAGTTTACTAGTGGACAATCCCCTCGCTCTTATATTAAAAGTCCAGTTGCTGGTCCGGCCCTTCCTGCCCTGCGTTTCCCTACAGGCTCGCTCGCTGGCCGGGTCATTACTGAGGCAGTCCTCATTATCATTTAACTGCCTCTCCAGAGTTTTTTGACCTTTGGATGGACGAACTCCAACTCCACCGCCGTGAACTACGTCTGGCAACACAAGCCTTGTTCTGCTCTGGCGACCTCTAAGAGCGGTGGAGCTGAGTCCAGAGACGGGATGGGACACTCAGCTGATTACACTGACTTGTTTTGTGTGTGTACCAGGGAATTAAATATCTGCAGGAGGGACCAGTATTTTTTAATAAACCACACCTACTGCCACAAACCGGATCTAAATCTGTGGGTGTTAATGCAATCATTCTGACTGAGGTGTGATGCAAACCTCTGGATGACATTTTTCTTCTTCTTGATAGCGTGCCGCAGCGGGTCACGCAGAGTGACCTGAGCAAAGTCCTGCAGAGCTGAGTAGATGGTGTGACGGATGGCGTGGTTGAACACACTCTCCATGCGTCCCATCAGCACCTGCAGCCCCTTTATCATAGCAATCACCTGGCCAAAGCAGAACAGCCAATCAACAACAGGCCTTCAAGTGGTTCAAAAGACCAATCAGATCATTCCATGAAAAACCAATCAGTGCCTCCCACCTGACCCTCCTCAGATCTCTGTGTATGATAACTTGCGTGTATTTAATGAAGCCATGCAAACTTTTACCTTCATACTATGAATGTTTTCAGAGAAGTACACAGAGGTGACTGAAAAGTTTGCACTTATTAATATGTGTAATTTCACCAGCATTTTTGAGCCCTCATACCTCCATAAGTACAGGAGATAGACACATAAAATTTTCGGGGCTGAAAAACACATTTAAGCTCTGTTAAAAACTGAAACCAAATCAGTTTTACACCCTTTTCAAATGTCACAATCTAAAGGTTAAATCTGGTTTTCGTTCAGCAGGATTTTTTCCTGTAACCAGCTATGAGCATCAGCATGATGGGATATTTCATAGTTTCAATAAACTGCACCAATTTAATGTCTGTGACGTAGAGGAACAGAAACAGGCACTGGTATTACACTTGATGCCAGGCTCATCTTCTAGCAGTGATTCTTTCTGGGTCAAAATCATTTTCTTATAGTCATATTTTAACACTGGGCCATAAGCTGAACACAGGTTATGGCCCAGAAATGGAGAAACGCCATCGGTGTTCACATGCTCTGTATAATAGATTGAACAGATCACGTCCGTCAAACAACTTTGAAGGGTCTGGATCACAGAAAGTACATAAAAAATGAGCTGATTCTGAGGGGGCACAGTGGGATTTTTTTTTTTTTTCTTTTCAAGGTTTAACTGATTTTATATGGAACAACACTTTCCATGTGTGCAATATTATAACAGACCTCTACGAGGGCAAACTTCTCCTCGCTGGTGTAGTTGTATCTGGTGGCTCTCTCATACTCCTCGGCGTTGTCGGGGCACTCCTTGTTGGAGTACTTGTCTGTTGGATGAACCAGTTTCCAGGAGTACTGTAGGAAAAGACAGGAAGAGGGTTTTACTCGTTCTTTTAAATACACAAGTATCTTGTCAGAAATCACTCATGTCATGTGTTTTCTCCTCACCACTTCCATAACGTGAGCGCTCCACTGTGAGAGCAGCTGCATGCCCTGCAGGGCCAAGTCAAACAGCTTCCTGTACTCAGTGTCAGTCTTCTGGGCTTCCTGACGTCCTGACCCGGTCACCACCTGCATGGACACACAAACAAACTTCACTGCAGGCCCAATTCAAACAATCCTGACTTTCTCACAGCACAGATTAGTGCAAAAAAACAAAAGATTCAGGAGTAAAACTGCCCCCCTTTAAACTGCTTTTTCCCACCCTTATCATTCTGTCTTCAGTGTATTTCTGACCCACCAGTCAGTCAGTTAAATTTCCCTCTGAGTCACATTGAACGATGACCCCTGAAAATCCACCGGGGCAAGACATCTGCTGAAAAGCTTGTTACATCACTGCTGGGAATTTAAATACCCCCCGAACATAAGAAAGGAGCTTTAAAAAGCTTATGTGTGGAGATGATTGTCTGTTCAAACAGAGTGATGCTGGATGGAGTGTTTGTTTCTTCTTCCCCACTGGGCTCATATGTGAGATAAAGGGCAGTATAATAATATACTGATCCGCTCTTCAGCAGTTTGTCGTCACAATAAACCCACCAAACACTCAATCCAGTACCTCACCGATGACCTTTAACCTTAGAGGGAATCCCACACTGACCTCGCTGTTGCTGTAGCGAGCGAGCTCAGAGATGAAGCGCATGTGATCGTCCCGGATCTGAATCATCTGCTCACAGATGTTGTACTGAGGACTGCTGGATATGGACGTGCAGGTCCACCTAAAGAGGAGGAGAGGGTCAGAGGGAGGAGTTAAGGGATAAATTACTAATGACAAAGAAAAGACATGTCAGCATCCAGAGGAGGAAAAAAAATAACAAAAAAATATATATATATCACGTTTTGGGGGGGAAGAAGAAGAAAACAGTCACGATGTTCATAACCACGAGTTAGTCTGATGAATTTTTTGTTCTTTGGCTGATAATAAAAAGATAAAGAAAATTTACCAGTTTTTAAGTCATAACATTGTTATATATAAGGAATATTATGCTTTTAATGTGTTACCAGATTACAGTTATTAACATTCAATCATTAGTAACAATAAGTACAAACACCACGCCATTAAATCTGCACCTTTAAGTCCTGAAGTGAAGTTATAACAGAGGAGAAACGCCTTCAGTTTTCAGTGCTAGTTGTTATGATTACATAAAAACGAGCGTGCCAGGTTTCATGAATCTTGGTGGAGGAAGTTCAGCATTACATTTTGCTGCAGGATTTTCTTAAAAACTACAGCACAGAGCGCTTTGGTGGCCGGTGCTGTCTAATAGTGTCCTTCCAGATGTTTTATTGTCTGTGGCTCTGTGTGCCGCCACATTTACCCTCTGATTATTGTTTTTCCTTGTTAACCCGCTCCCTCTCTCTCAGGTTTATCTCTGGGATAAACCCAGAGGAGGCGGAGTGTGGGGTCTCTCTCCTCCATCAGCACTGGCCTTTTTCCTCAGCTGCTTTTTGCACTTTGTTTATTAATCATTAGTTGACTTCGGCGTTACCAGCAGTCCTGGTTTTGGATTTGATTTTATTAGACAGCCCATTGGGCAGCTGGTTCAGTGTTTCTGATTCCACTTTTCACTGTCTTAGCATGTTAAGATAAAAACTGCTATTACTACACAAGGTGCAGCCAATGCTGACAGGACCGTCATTTGATTTGCACACGTTCAGCCACAAATCAAACAATACGACATGTTCACATTTTAATGTCATGGTGAAAGTTCATGAATGGAACACAGACGTTATTATAACTGATGCTGACACGGAGGGGGTCATAGTTTCTGCATCCATGAGTAAGCCAGGGTCAGCTTGACTCATCTGTCAACGTTCAGCTTGATCACAGAGATACTACACTACAGTGCACCAACTACACATGAACCCTTCAGACAGACTTATCTATATTTAAAAAACAAAGTAGTAAAAATAGTAATAACTTCTGTGCTGTACCAAAATTTATGGCAATCAGTCCAACAGTTGCTGAGACATTTCACTGAAACTACAAGACAAGAAATTAAACTGCCCATAAATTGCTGCTCAGATATTTTAGACCAGCCAACATCGTCAGCCCTTATAATGTAGGGTGACCAGGTGCCCTATTTTATGTGGGACTGCACAGCATTTTTATCCCTTGTCCCACATTTTGATTGGCTCTAGTTTACAAAAGTGAACACAAGCCACAATAGAAATGCGCAGCTCAAAAAGAGATGTGTGGATGCATCCCTGCTGAGACCCGAACACAACAGCAGGTGAAATAACAGGAAACAGTTTTTAACAGTTACAAACAAGAGGTACAAAGACCGTGAAAACAAATTCCAGCTTCCATTTATGCATACAAGTTGTACTGTAATAGATTACAGTACAACTGTCGTTAGACACGTTGGATATATCAGCACCTCAGAAACACACTCTTTGCCCCCCGTTTAGTTTGGTGAGATCTGGACATCCAACACCGGAGCCACGACACCTGCTCAGCAAAACAGTAAAGTGCCCAGCTGTTTACAGGTATTACGTAGCCTTTAATAACGTTAAAAATCAAGTCTTTGCTGGCTTTTTTTCTTTAAATATATGTACACGTATCTTTATTTTCTGATGTTACACAACTCCCATCTAATTTTTAACATGTCACTGAGATAACTCCACGGACGGCCATACGTCACAAAGTAAGAGACAGCCGAACAGTCGTCCTCTGCTCTCACCTGGATTTGTTCTCTTCAAAGTGAGCGCTGGTCTTGATGTACCGGGACAACTCGATCTGCATGTCTCCAAACAGCGGAACCACCTGGAGTTGCTATGAACGCCAAAAAACACACAAATTTCATTTTAAATCGTGGAAACAAACCAAAAGGGGCCCATTCCACACAATGACAGACACACAGTGAAACAACAACAACGCAGACTGACAAATATCATTTTCAGCATCCGTCGAACACATTAATGTGATAGAAACTTCACCTTTTTACTCTTACCAAGCTAGTATTAGGAACAGTCAGAAGCTGTACAGCTTTGTATTTGTGGGATGTTATTCCATGGTTTATAATTTGGGATTTGGAATGGGTTAGGGCCCACAGTCGGACACCCTGAGCAAGGCAGCAGCAGCAGATATGCATTTGACAAGCTCAGACGCTGCATGTATGTGTAGACATTCTCTCCTTTCTTCTGCTTTTTTACTTTTATTTTATGGCTTTGTGTATCACTCGTCATAATTTTTTCTTTTCACGCCGTCATTGGAAGTTTTAGGCCGAGTCAAGAAGCGGCGCTGTAATGTGTGTTGTGAGTGCTGAACTCACGTTAGTGTTCATTCGGTACATTCCTCCATACCTTGAAAAACTTGTCAATCTTGTTCAGGTTTATCCTCTTCTTGGCATCCAGTTTGTAGATGTTGCTGCTGTTTCCATCCATGAGGTACAAGCCGAAGCCCATCACCTGGAGAAGAAGAGAAACGGCGTGCTTATTCTGACCACAAAGCTCTGGTACGTGGTTTAAAATGAGCGGTCCAAGGCATCACTTACTTTGAGCAGCATGTGTTTCTCACCGGGGGTGAGGTACAGCTTGTTCTCGTAGTAATCGGCGCACAGGTTCACGATGTCCGCCAGCAGCTCTTCGTATCCGTTAATCACCTCCAGCTGCTGCTGCAACGACTGGCACACAGTACACAACACATGAGTTTAATATTAAAGTATTTTTTTTAAAATCCAGAGAAATATAATATAAAATGAATTCAGATCAACCTGAGTGATTTTGTTGTGGTTTGCCAGGAACATGGACAAATTCTGAGACTCCTGAATGGACGAAGGCTCCGCCATCTTTCTGAGAAACTGAGCAGCTCTGAGCAGAGGAGAGAAACAGCACTTTAGTTTTAAAGACAAAAAAAGCCTCTTTCTACCACAGAGAGAAGCGGGAGGCATCAACCAAAACATGCCTCAATCTGTGTAGTTAAATCTGAACACACAGACACGGCATACAGCAGGTAAAGCACTACTTCCCAGAGATATCATCACTGATCGTTTACACACAGACACAGAAAAAGGCCATCCTGACAACTTCAGACCTTCTTTCTTTCTTAGAGTGGGTGTAAAACTTGGATGCAGTTTTTAACAGAGCTTAAATGAGTTTTTTAGCCCTGAAAATGTCAAGTGGATATCTGCTGCACTCATGAAGCTATGAGGGCTCAAAAATGCTGGAAAAAATTATTAAAAAGCACCACATCTGGATCCACCCCCTGCGGATTTTGAGGGTCTGTAGCTCTGAAAACATTCATAGTATGTTTCTGACACTTTCTGACTTCATACTGAGGCTCTGAATGAGCGTATTCTCAGATTCTCAGAATCTTCTACTATTTGGTTTTCAGATATTTTTTATCTTCTCTGTTTAAACCTGCAGACAGACAGACAGGTAAGTCAGAGCAAAGAGAAGGACGGTAGAGTCAGACTCTGTTCTGGCTCATACACTTTGAACACTGAGGTCAGAGAGCGAGAGAAAATGGTTTCCACGTGTGCTGACTGAAGCTGCCATCTAGTGTCCGCGCTGGTAACAGACTTTTTGAAGGCATGCAGGAGTGGAAGTTTTGTGGTGTACCGTTTGTAAGCCGAGTGGTCGTTTTTAACGCTGCACTTCATGTTCTTCAGCTCGTCCAGCACAGCGAACATGTTGATGAACTTTCCGAGGGTCAGCAGGTACGCCTCGGAGACAAAGTCCTTCCTGCGCTCGGTGTGACAGAGGCGGCGGACCTCGCCGCAGAAACGATCGATCGCTGTGCGCTGCGGGAAAATAAAGCACCTTTAGAGTATTTAGAGACAATCAGTCATCAGAGTCTCTGTTGATTAAAGGTGTGACAATACCTGGAAATACATGAAGTTCATCAGCTTGGTGACTTCAGGCTCCAGAACCTCGACTGTCTTCTCGTAGATCTCCACTCTGTTGGGCTGCTCGTTGCATTTCACCTGAGGGAAGAAAACAAAAACACGAATTAAATAAATTATGAAACTAACATCACTTTGTTATTTTCTCTTTCTTTAAAAAAGCTCATGTTCAATAAACAAATATGGAGGCACAGAAGTGTCAAAAAGCAACAAATGAGTCAGTAACTTAAGTTATATTCTGTTAAATGCATCAAAAACAGTAGCAGGAATAAATGTTGGCATTAATTTGTTATCAAATATGACACAATCTGATCTCCACTTGCATTTGTATCTGTGCTCATTTGTCTTTATATTGATACGCATTTAATTGCATATCAATTCTTTGGGTCATTAATTTATTATCAATTTACTTTTGATTCTGGTGGTTACGAGTAAATCTTCAGTTTAAAGAAGCTTGAAGTTGTTTGTGTCATTTCTGGGACCTTCAGAAAACAGGAGGCTAAACAAAATGTTTTTATCATTTACTGCTTAAAGACAACATAACTAAAGTCACAGCGCGATTACCTGCGGTATCGCACGTGAGCAGCTCCTCCAGGTGTAGAGCATGATGGCGTACTCCTGCCCCTCCTCCAACATGTCGTTCTTAATCAAAGAAAACCAATCAGTCACATCAGTGTACAAAGAACACCAAATTATCTGGTTACTCACAAGTAGATCATACAAAGCATGCATGCATAGTTGGCAGGGAGGTGTTTTCTAAGCCGCCCTGCCTGCACACAGAGTGCTGTTTGATTCAGACCCCGGGCCATTATCCCTCACTAATGAGCCACAAAGCTCTGCTGTTCCTGTTAGGAGGAACAGCATCCGTTTGTCCCCGGGTCATTTGCTTCTGGGTTTGGATCCTGCTTGTTGCCTGCCAGACAACACCAAATGGTGGGACCCTTCCCAGACCCCGTTTCCAGCAGGCCTTCGACCCCATTCTGACAGATCTATTTTTCACAGGAGGTCAGAAGATAAAAGAGAGCGAGTGTGAATGATGTCCTGTACCATGCTGGAGTGGACGGTGGCCTGCTCGATGTACGTGGCGATGCCGGTGACGAACGCATTCCTGTCCTCAAAGTTGGTGTTGAAGTTGGGCTGCGTTGGAAAGATGGAAAATTAAATGTGAGGATTTTAACAGGAAGTAACGTAACACTGAAAAATGCTCACATAAATAAAGATAATCTGGCTACCTGAACCAAATCATTTTAGATTTATTCTCCTCTAAATTTCATTCACAGCTGCTCAGAATGAGTCATCATTAGAAAGCTGGCTTGGATAAATTATATTTCAGGGGGGAACATTACTGTATTTGTGCAAACTGTGGACCTTATGTTTACAGTATGATGTGCACACTGAGGGAGTACAAACTGTCTTTCTTAGTTTTTTGGCTGTCATGTTGTTCGTGTATGGGTCAGTGAAGGTACAACACTTTTTTACAGTTGTATATGGTTGTAAGTGTGTCCATAGAGCATGCACATACACTGTATGTGTCTGCATGTATATGTGGGTGTATATTAATGCCTGCTGGGTCTCAGTATTATTCCTATTCTGTATTTACTCATTTTCTTTGCAGCAGCAAATAGAATCAACTGCTTCGGATAAAAACTTGGTAACAGAGAAAATGGGTTCATTGGTGGTGAAAAAAATGACAAAGCTGTATCTGAAATAGCAGAACAAGTGTGCCTCAGGGTGCACGAGTACTGACCTGGTACATGACCGAGGAGGGCAGGGGCTCGATGCATGGCTGCTGGTCCGGGAGCGGCAGCTCCTCCAGCAGGTCCACGTTGGAGAGGGCGTCCTCTAAAGTCACTGCAGACGTCATGCTGCTGAAAAGCACAAATAAAAAGGATCAAATTTACAACTTCTGTCCAGAATTGAACCCAGTACTCCAGCTCATTATACTGTGCATCATGTGTACATGTTAATTATGTTGGCTGCCTCCAGTTTTGCAAAAAAAATTTTGTGAACATGAACGTTTCGGGTTAATCTGGTCGGGATATTTCCTGCAGTTTTCCTTTCTCAGCAGGAAATGTTCCCTTTCAGACACCTTCACACTACAGGAAATATTGTTTCAATAGTTTTAATTTTTATTTCATTTTGAATTTTTACTTACAGTTCAGTTTCAGTCAGTGAATTTGATTGTTTTAGTTTAGTTTTTACTGTTCAGTAGATATTACATTGTAAATTTATATATATTAAAATCACCACTTAACTTAACATGCATGTGTTTGGACTGTGGGAGGAAGCCGGAGTACCTGGAGAGAACCCACGAAGAGAACATGCAAACTCCACATTTATGTTATTTTCTTTTTATTCAAATTTAGTTTTAGTTCACTATAATAACCTTGGAGCAGGTGAGGGAGGAGCCTGATCAAAGCGTGCAGGAAGCAGCTGACACGACTGCCATCAGACGATTGGACATTTGCTTTCTCACGTGCACCTCCGTCGGGTAGGTGCAGCGTTGGAACGGCTAAAGTAAATCCACAGAGTAAAGAACATCTTAGCTTGGTATTGTTCAATGTTTTCATGCAACCCATCAGGTACGACACTCTTTACCCATTTCCTGTTACAGTAAATGTCTCTACTGTTTTATGACGTTTGCTCATATTTGTACCTTCAGTAGCTCATCCCACTGTGTGCTGCACAAGCTGCACACGGCTGAAATGACAGTACAGCCAAGTAGGGTCACTGAGTCCTGAAACAAAAAGTAAAGCTGAGGCTGACGTGACTCGTCCGTGTCTCAGGTTTGGACTGGAGTTTGGACGCGGTTAACGTCGACTCCGTTTTATGGAATTTTCACCTGTTTGGAGCCAAAAGGTGTGCGACTTCATTCGAAATGTAACATCTATCATGTGGCTGAAACCAAACCTAACTCTAACCCGAGACGGGTTGGTAGTGATCTAGTGGAACTTTAGAGGTCAGAGGTGTGTCACTCTAAACAAGAGCGTGCCGCTCTGCTAACACGGCTTAAACTAATATTGCATTTTTCTTGTTTGCAAATGTAAGACTGCAGAGATTTTACTTGCAGGCAGCTCAGGTGTCAGGTATAAACCTGTCGCTGCTCAGCCTGCAGGCAGCAGAATAAGGTGGGGGGGGGGACTAAAACCAAACTGAACTCCACTCTGAGGACACCCCCCCCCACCCCCACAGTAAGATGATGCAGCAGCAGACAGACAGCCTTCAGCTCTCATTATTCCTCTAAAAGGAGATGCACAGCATGTTTAGGTTCCCCTTTGTGCAACAGCCATCAGACTGCACAACGCTTCCTGTCCAAATCCTCAGCATCAGCCAGCGAGGTCACTGCTGAATCATAACCTCGGCACCGCTCAAAACAAGACCTCATCTATCTGATCGGGCTGTGCAATTACTCCAATTTTAATTTCAATTACAATTTTGGCTTCCAATGATTATTAAAACAAGATAATGGAGATAAAACGATGATTGTGACACATTGAGTTTTGCAATAATTCTCTCGTTTTGCCTTTCAGCACGTCGTTTCCTTTGGCCTCTCCGCAGAAGTGAAATTCACTCTCCACCAGTTCACACTTATTTAGTTTATTAAGCTGAATTAGAAGAACAAGTTCAAGTAAATCCAATTAAACAAAAGGACAAGTTTCAGAGGTGGAATGAAGTGTGTGACAGGCTGCACCAAGGCTCAGTATAAGGCTTACTTACTAAACCAGGCTTACTGTGAACTGTGTGAATCATCCAAAGCTACTCTAGTAGAGTCCAAGGAAAAAATATGGAGCAGAAGAGGTCCACTTCTAGAAAATTCTTCATCATATAATTGCTAATATTCTAAAATTAAAGTCAGATAGAAGAAAAATAACCATAATTGGGTCTGAACTGCCCCCTACCATCCAGCGGGCCTTTAAGAGCTCACGTAAAACCAGCTGTCAGACACCTCGGCGTGCCGATTCATTCAAATTTCCCTTCTGACAATCAACAAGGCCACCCAGTCCTGCTATTACCATCTGAGGGATATTTCCAGAATACGATACCGACATTTAGCAACATTCAGACTATTATTTTATTTCCTCCCGGTTAGATAATCCTAACGTATCAGTCGGTAACAGATATCAGTCAGAAATCAATTAACAGACTGAGCAGCGAGACTTCTAGCATGAACAAAGAAAAGAGAACATATTACAGTTTTTATTCAGTTTTAATAACTCTGCACTGGCAGCTCACTTCTTTTCAAACTGCGGTGCAGGGATACGCGTCTGAAGTAACGATTAAAGACGAAAGCCGACCGGCGTTTGCTGTTAGGAGCGAGCTGTCTGAGGAACTCCGGCTCGATTCATCAGCTTCTTCTTTAAAGACTTATTTATAGGAGGTTTTTCCTTTCTGTTCTTACAGCTTTTATATTTTGAGCTTATTTCTATTTTTTCTAATAACTTTTACATCTTTAGATTACCTTTAATTTGTTCTTAACTACTGATGCTGCACTTGAATGTTACATGTCTCTGTTTTGAATTGATTCTATGATTTGAATTATTTCTGAAATGTATCTTAAAAAGATTTCAGGCTTATTTTAATCTTTCTGTTGTGTGTGTGTTGGTATTTTTGTAAAGCACTTTGCAATGCTGGTTTTGCCAAAGTAGACAGATAAACTTTATTACATGTGATTATTTTAGAGGAATGCCATGCATCCTCCCATGCAGCCTGTCCATGCTGCATGTGGTGAACAGGTTTAGGTTGAAAGTGCACAGATGAGTGCTGCATTAGGAGGTGTGCGGTATGCTCTGCTTTGCTTTGCATTCTCACTGCTGCTGACCGTCGGACATCACCGATACCGAACAATCAAAAGACCTTTTGCAATCAGAACTGACAGCGAGTCCAACAATTCACAGCAACTGACTACCAAAACAAAAGGGTCAGGGTCAGAGGGGGTCACTGAGCTCCTGATCAGCAGATGGAAACAGGAGAGGAGCCATAAAAAGGGCCACTCTGTAATCCATCAGTCACTGCCTCCAAGCGACTCCCTCACAATCAGCGGATTCTTTATGTACGATAACTTCAGTATATTTAATGAAGCCATGCAAAAGTTTACCTTCATACTGCGAATGTTTCAGAGCTACAGGCCCTCAAAGTACACAGGAGGTGGGTCCAAACGAGCTGCTTTTTAATCATCTTTTTGCATTTTTGATCCCTCAAAGTACAGCAGATATCTACATGAAACTTTCAGGGCTGAAAAACACATTTAAGCTCTGTTAAAAACTGCAACCAAATCAGTTTGACACCCACTCCAAGTGTCACAATCTAAAGACAAAACCTAGTTTCTGTAACCAGCTGTGAGCATCAGTATCATGGTGATATATCACAGTTTGAATAAAGTGCAGCAGTTTAATGTCGGTGACAGAGGAACAGGAACCAGCGTTGGCACCTTGGATGTTTGATCTGTTTCTGAGAATTTTTTTTCAGATTTGATTGATTTTATATGTAATGACCCAAAAACTAATTCTAAAATTATCATCAGGATTTAAGAAATCATTGTGTGGGAGGTGATTTGTGAAATAAATGTCAGTTGGGGTGGTTCTTTGAGTTGGTAAACTGTTTTGGAGAGCCCGAGCCACGGTCCCACCCGTCTGACTCATGGGAAATGTGGTGGTTGATACTAAGAAAAGAAGCACCATTTAATCTTGGTTTCAGTGCTGTCATCCAGTGGAACAGAGCAGAGTAACAGAAGGCCATTAATCTTAATACAGACTGAGGTGGAAATAATAAAACAAAAGAATCACCTCAGAAACTGCTGGTTCAGAGGACAGAACGTATGACTTCCTTTTTTTTTTTACAAATAAATATTCATTATGAAACACATTTCGAAGACCTGGATGGTCTGACACAAGCCAAAGCATGCACTGCATCAAGATTTCTACAGAGCATGTGCAGCTGCTCTTCAAACAAAAATAATTCAACACTTCCTCACATTAATGAGACTGCATAAAAACTTTCATAACAGGACAAATTTTGGTTTTGAAAAAGTCATTCCGTCTTTTTTAAAGCATCACTGATCTTTAGATGGAACCGATTAGCTTTAGAATTAAAACGTTCACATTTTCTAAACATATGAACAGGGCCTGTTCTGCTCATTTGCAGCTCCTCTTTTTTAAACTGCTGGATTCTAAAGCAGCTTTGCATGATTCACGGTTCAGAATAATCCTTCTTTATCTCATACCGAGCCTTAGTGCAGCCCCTGTGTCTGAAACAAGCCGTTTAAGCTCCCTTTCCTTCCCAGAACCGGATCAGCACCGGGTCAAACCCGGCCCTCTGGATGGCTTGGCAGCGTGAAGGCATTTATTATTGAATGGTCTTATTTTTGTTAATAAAACGCATTGTTTTCCTGGTGTGATGATGCTACCCTTACTACACAGGACTAAAACTGTAAGCACTTTCAGCTCTAGATGAGCTGTTTGGCTCATAAAGATGTAAAATATTTTAGTTGTTTAGATACAAAAACTGTACATGTGAAGGTTTTATAGATCCACTGTGATCTTTAAACTATAACGTGCGTGTTACACCACTGAATGTGAACCTTTTGTAAATGTACCTGCACTTCTTTACACTGAAGCAAAGGAGAAATGTACTGGGTGTTTTATTCATACGTTATTATCTGAGCGTTTTCGTGGTCTGGCCCACTTAAGGGGCTCAAACTGAGCTGCATGTGAGTCAGGAGCTAAAATCAGTTGGTAACCCCTCCCTTCGAACTAGATTTCTTGTGATTTGATGCCTCTGATAAACAAAAAGGTTTAAACAGCAGATGGGTGGAGCTTCTGAACCTGAGATGACCTTATTAGGGATATCCCCACTCTGTGACATCATGCAGAGCTAGATGTGATGTGAAACTGATAAAAGATGATGAAAGCTGTGATAAACAGTGTTTGGAGCAGTGTGCAGCCTGAGCTTTGGGCTCAGTGGGAGTATGGTACATACACAGAGCTCCAACAGGAGACGCATGACAGGAAAAAGAAAAGAAGAAGAGGCAGTCAGTTTCAAAGTTTGGATGGTGACACATTTTCTTTGCTAAAATAATCTGTAATGAAGGCTCAGATTCACTGACCTGCTGTGCCAGGTTTAGTTCAGCTCACATTTATTAATTTATTTTGTTTATTCAGCTGAATTATAATTAAAGAAAATCCACTGATGTAAAAAGACAAGTTTGATCTTTTTTTCCAAGTTTAATTCACTATTGAATATACCACCAAATAATCGTGGTCTCAATATTGACCAAACTGCAATTTTAACTTTTGCCATAATCAGCAGCACAAGCTGAGATTCATGTTCACTGATATTCACATTTAAACAGGATGAAATTACAGGAATTAGAGCCCTACTGACACAGGCAGCAAACTCCCTGTTCAGGTCACACAGATCCAAGCCTCAGGTCTGCACTCAAACCTCACAGTTATTTTTTTATTTCAGATCCAGCCAAAGTAAAAAAGTAATCCTGCATCTCCACTGAGCGCTGTAAGCGATGAGCAGGTGAACATTTCTGTGCTGCTTCTGGTCTTCTTGAACTTTTCCTTCGGCCGGGAGTAAAAATAGGTTTGGTTAGCTGCAAAACACGGTTTGCAAAAAGGAGAAGGAAGTCGGATGGGAATAGATATATAAAGCTGATGATTTATGACTTGGCCAAACAACAATGAACTGCAAACAGTGCAAACTGTTAAGTAAGCAGTATCACAGACTACAGATCTGTCATCAAAACCTGGCAAAACAGGGAAGTGTAAA
>VVAS01096810.1:0-13126 GCA_015103295.1 Ptychochromis oligacanthus | reverse complement strand
AAAAATCAAGTTTTTTTTTTTTTTTTTTTAAGGATACTTCCTCATAATAAAAACCCATGATCTTTTTTTTTTTTTTTTTTTTTTGCTTCATAATAGATGGGTTCTTATCTGAGTTCTCCATGCATGAAGTTACATTTATTCACAGAATTACTGCTTACAGTGATTCTGGTTTGGTGGCTCAGGTGAGATGAACATGAAACATGAGAAAACATACACACAGATATTTAAATATTTATGCCCGTGATATGCAGCACGAATAGGCAGAGTGGTTAGCACTGTCACAGGAAGGAAGGTCTGGATTTGAACCTCCAGCTACTCAGGGTTCCTCCCACAGCCCAAAGACATGCCTGTTAGGTTACTGGTGATTCTAAGGATGTGAGGTAAATAAAGTGTTTAATGTGTATAGGATAAAGCACTGGATGAATGTATGGGTAAATGTACTTTGTCGTCTAAAGCAACTTTGAGTGGTCAGTAAGACTAGAAAAGCTCTACATAAATCTTAGTGTCTTTCCATTTACTCCTAAAGACTGGGGATAAGATAAAGGAAAGACCAGTGTAAAGGACTTTGTCAAAACGTATTACCAGAACAGCTCAGTGCTCTGTGGCAGTGATTGTCCACTGAAGGGATCAAGCACCATTTTTCCAAAAGATATTCCCTGACATTGTGTTTTGATGATGGTAGTGGAGGTGCTGTCTAACACACTGATTCAAAATCTTCCCTCTGTGTTCAGTTGGGTTTAGATCCAGTGACTGCAAAGGTCATAACATACACAAAAAAAAAAAAAAGCCGCACACTCAAATATTTAATTGGACCGCCTTTAGCTCTTTGATGATGGCAAACATTTGCCGCGGCATCGTTTCAATAAGCTTATGCAATGTCACAACATTTATTTCTGTCAAGTGTTGCATTAACTTCTCGCCAACATCTTGTACTGATATAGGACATCCCAAAGATGGCCCAATCCACGTGTGAAAATGATGTTCCCAGAACCACTCAGGGAAGAAAAAAAATCAGTTGATGAAAATACCTGGTCATTCAGTGTATTCAGGTGGTTAGCTGGCCACGTTTTTTGGAAGCACAGCTTTGCTGAACCTCGACTTTCATTCCAGTGGGAATGAAACCTATTTACCTATTTGCTTAGTTAAATCCAAGTGGTGACCTTTTCAGTGTATGAGTCACATCATTTTCATACATACAGTGCTCCCCACCCCCACCCTGAATGGGGGGCATTGTTATCATAGAAGAAACTACTTCCTTCTGGAAAGAGTTGGCCATTACTCAGAATCTACATTACTTACGTTTTAGGGGACAAGTGGACCCAAACCACGGCAGAAAAATGACCCCTCGAAGCATAACCTTTAATACGTACCCTTTCTGTATATCCTACATAAACATGTTTAAGAAGTCGTTCAACATGTAAAATCCCTCTCAGAGTCAGTGACTCTATTAGGGTTATACATAAAAAAATATCTATGGATTTTCTATAGTGTATTTTTTAACATGTTTGCTTTGAATCTATTCTGTGAATCACTAGCAGGGACCACGGCTTAAAATATGATTAGACAACAATTATTAAAAGAGGATGGAGGATGGAATATTTTAAGACCTGGGCCTGAGACTGTTGTTTGGGGAGGGACTCAGTGAGGATCAGTGGTGGCTCCCGGGCCAGACAGATCTCCCTGGTGCCATTGAGAGAGGGTGATAAACTGAGAAAAGGGGAACGGAGGCTGGGGCATGGAAACGAGAATAAACAGGCATGTAGGGCAGGAAGGCATTCATACATGTACAACTGCAAGGAGAGGTGTGGTCCCACTCCTGAAATTCAGATAAATTATCCCCATATGAATCCTCAGCAAACATTGGATAAACAATTGTACACCTGCTTATCTGCATGATTATGCAATCATCCAATCATGAAGCAGTAGTGCAACATATAATCGTGTATGATTGCATGATTGTTTGGTCAGAAGTTACTCGTCCAGTCAGCCAAGAGGCTGCAATGGAAACTCTCCCACCAAAAATTGAGAGTTGAAGGTTGGAAATACAGCTTGGAAATACAGCCAAGTATGATGAATCTTTGTTCAAGGCTGCAGATGATAGGATCATATTTTGGCTTCAACAGCATTAATCCATGGACCCAACCTGTCTTGTGTCAACTGTCCAGGCTGGTGGTATAATCATGTGGGGAAGGTTTTCCTGGCAAGCTTTGTGCATGTTGAGACCAATAAATCATAATTTAAAAGCCACAGCCGGTTCTGAGGATTGCTGCTGACCATGTGCATCCCTTTATGGCTGCAGTCCCATCTTCTGAAGGATGCTTCCAGCATAATGATGCACCATGCCACAAAGCAAAGTTCAATGGCCTCCTGAGTCTCCAGATCAGAATCCATTAGAACACCTCTGGGACATGGTAGAAACTGCATTATTTTCAACTGGGGTATTCGCAAAATGAATATACAGATGCCACAGAGAAGTGACACTGCTTTAAAAGCAATGGGGGGCCCTATACAGTCTGATGTTCCTACTAAAAGTGCTCAGGGAGTCTAAATCTGCTTTGGGAGTTGAAATAATGTAAATCATTGATATATGTAAATGACCTTTCAATATACTGTGTAATCCACTTCAGTACACTACCACAAAGTTCAGCCTCACAACTCACACAAAGATGGACTCAGCAGAACAACTTCAGTAGCTTGTAAACAAGCACATCAATCAGGTGTAGCTGCAAAACTGCGCTCCAAATTGTCAAAAGGACACATACAGCATAGCAAGTCATGAAAAACAGCTTGCAGTTACAGTTTTGGAGCCAAAGGGATAATTTCCATTTTAAATGTCTTCTTGTAGAACAGTGGTGAGGCTTGAACATAAACTGCTTGTTGTTTCTCCGTATCAGTCAACACATCAACAACCCTGATACTTATGAGCAAAATGAGCTGTCACACTCGGCTGGCTGGTGTTTTGTTATGACAATACAAGCAACGAGCACATGAA
The DNA here is from genome assembly GCA_015103295.1 of Ptychochromis oligacanthus. Lineage (NCBI taxonomy): Eukaryota > Metazoa > Chordata > Actinopteri > Cichliformes > Cichlidae > Ptychochromis > Ptychochromis oligacanthus. The sequence continues at coordinate 10,134 of VVAS01096810.1, read as the reverse complement.
CGATTAGTTATGTCCTATTCTACTGTACAGCTGCAGAAGAGGGTGCTCAGCATTGCTGTCTGCATTCTTCGTTGGTTGTACAGCTTTTGTAATCTACTCTCGTTCAAGGTGTTGACTCTTGACTCCGCATGTTAATATCAGTCATATTGAATTTGCAGGACAAGCTGACTTTAGAAACACTTGAGGTCTGTAGCTGCACTTTTTAACTGTGTTATTTATAAGTTGCTGCGACAGACTGGCGACCTGTCCAGGGTGTACCCTGCCTCTCGCCCTATGACAGCTAGGATAGGCTCCAGCCCCCCCGCAACCCTGAGTTGGATAAGCGGAAGAAAATGGATGGATGGATTTATAAGTTGTAAAGCTCTTCTGAGCCCATAGTTTCTGTCTGATTTACTAAAAATCCCACAGATTTCTAATGATTTGAGAGTTTGATTATTGTTTTGTAATGAGCCATCATAGGCCGAAATAAATTCATATAATCCATTGTTTTAAAAAAGCAATTATCCATTGATTTTCAAATAGAACTAAAGGAACTGACCCATCTATATTTGAAGCTAATAAGAGACACTAATAAGAATACAAAGGGATGGCATACAAAAACTGATTGAAGTGACTAATGGAGTCACTTCTAAAGAAATTATACAAAATGTCAAAAGGGTCTTGAATATATTTGGGATTACGTCAAATGGGTGATGAAAGCAAACATAGAAAAGCTTTCCATTCAAACTGAAAGAAAATGTTTTTTAAGAGAACATCTGTAGTCCTACAGTTGTTTTAATGGCTGGTGTGTAAAGGTGCAGTATCTCATTTTATAGCACAGTAAGGTACAATATGAGCACACACACACACTCAGGTTATAAAATCACCCTATGCATCATGCAGCTTATTTGTAACTCACGACTCCAGGAAACCTATTATACGCTTGTAGGCCAGTGGGTAGATGTAGAGGCGATGGAGAGATTATGGAGCTGAAATACCCACTGCCTTGACCTGCAAAGATGGAGGGAGACAATTACATTTGTCTGAACTGTTTCCATAGCAACATTTTCTCTCTCTCTCTGTCTTTCTCTCTCTTTCCTCTTATTTATTTATTTATTTATTTGAAATTCGAGGAGTTCCAAGAAACCAGTCAGCGCTCCATCCTGTAATACGTGCCGACACCTTTTTTGCCCTGATGATGCATGGAGTGAGGCAGAGGGTGCACAGCTGATCTGTTCATTTGAAACTGAGGTTGAGAGAGTGGAGGCATGTGTGTATGCAGGATCCAAAACAGTAATAACTGAAGGTGCTCCCATTGTGTTTTGACGCTGGCAAAGGGAGAAGCCACATCGAGATGAAACCAGAAGCAGAAACTGCAAAGTTCGTATTCCTCATCCAGCAGTTTTCCAGCCTGACTCTGTCTCTCCCATAATGGTCATTTTCCCTCTCTCTCTGTCATCAGAGCACTGCAGAAACAAGACGGCACTCCTGGTTCTGGATTGAATGTAAAGTTGGTGATGTGAGATTCTGCTCCACACTGATAGGAAAAAAAACAACAAAAAAAAACTCCCATCAAGTGCAGTGTCACTGAGTTTATTTGAGTGTTATAAACTGTAATAGTATGCATATTTGTAGTGCAGGTAGATAAAATCTTTTCTCCAGGAATCAAATCAAATCCAAAAAAATTAAACAAGTGTTCAAAATGTATGATTTTTTTTCAGCTTGTTATTGTTCACCAAGCACCAAAAAAACTGCTGGTTTGTCAAAGTTGCTAGCACCTCAAAATTATGCACATGGTGTCCTTTGGAATCAGTATGTCACATACCAGGTTTAGGCAACAGTGAGATGGGTGTCTCACTCTCAAATCATCACATATGGATGCCTGTAAAAGAGCCTGTTGTATCACATTTAAACCCAATGGGTAAGCGTCGTTTCAAAATCAAAGGCTGTTGTGAAGGGACGTATTTCAGCTCAAACCACAATCCTTTCCTAATCAAGTAGTTTATAATTCCTAAATCTAGCCCGTTAGTAGAACAACAATGATATCGTTGTTGATTGGTCTGGCTCTGACGCCACTCTTCCATTTTTCCAAAGCCAAAATTTGGAGCTATTTGAAGTCATCTCTAGCCGTACATAATGACCTTGGCAGGTGCGTGAAGGCACAGATGCCAAAGAACATCTTGTGCGTAATTTGGAGACAGCAACACAATCTTACAGAATGTCAGTTTTTGACACTGTGGGATGAGAAAGTGTTGGATTTTAAAAGACTTTTAAGTTTGCAACATTAATGTAAAATGGGCTTCCATTTTCAAACGGATTGTTTATTTTAAGGATTCTTTGCAAACTCTGATTAATCTTCTTCTCAGATTATATCGTGATATGGACACTTACACTTGTTCTGACACTACTGGTGTATTGAACCCAAAGAAATGTCATTATGTTGTAGATTTTCTTTAGAAAAAAGAGACATTAGATAGACCAGAAATGAATAAAGAGGGGGAGGTTACAGGATAGTTATAAAGCTTAAGAGGTACTTCATTTATTTTGTTTTGCATGGGGAATCTGCAAGCAGCCTTTTTAATGCCTCTTCTGAGTGTGCCAACTGTATAAGAGTGGAAAAAGTATGAGCTATGAAGTACCTCTGAAGCTCTAAAATGCAGCAGAGACCAGATAACATCCTTTTCACTCTGGGATCTTCATAAGCAAAGCATCTGTTAGTAGTCATTTAAAAGCCTACTTCTTTCAAACACCACACCTTCAATTTCTAATGCAGGCTTTCTGCAAAAAACCAAGCTCTTCTGATGGCATCATCGTTATTATTTTCCAATCTTTGAAAATCTCACCCAAAGTCAGAAGATATTATAGCCTACAGCTACTCTCAGCTTGAGTGGCAGAATAAAACCAGCTTCAGTGTGTAAAATCAGTGAAGAGCTCCAGGCTTTTGAATTTTTTAAAGTGAACTTCATAAAAACAACCAGACCAGCCAACAAATACCGAACTGGTGCAACTCAAAAGCAGTTGATTCTTGTTAGATTTTCGCTGTCGTTTCCTCGCGGACCAGCAGGGGGCAGTGCTGTCCTGGCGCAGTCCAGCGGACACCACAGAGGAGCGTAAGCAGGCAGCAGAGGATGAACGCACAGAAACAATGTGTGGAGCCACTCCCTGCACATTACACCCAGAATGGATAGCATAGTTTTCATTATTCCTCTCAGAGAGTGCGGCCGATGGCATTTTGAACGTTCGTGAGTGTGAGTGGAGTGAGCAGTGGGAGGTGTTGGGAGGGATGGAGGTGGGTGAAGGTTGTGTCTAAATGGTTTTCATGGAGCACGGAGTTCAACTAACTGCCATTGTCTCCTCATTCAAATGATACTAAACAGACACTGCTGGAGCCACTTTAGCTCGCCTGCATGTTTTCATCTTGTTCACACTGATGTGTGTGTGTGTGTGTGTGTGTGTGTGTGTGTGTGTGTGTGTGTGTGTGTGTGCGTGAGGGGGTAGTTTACCAAGCTTGTCGCCACCCTCTGCCAGTGCTAAGAGACAGGAGCCAAATCCAATTTCTCCTCTTAGGTCACATGTCTGTCCACTCAGCCATCCTTCAAACTTCTCTCTATCCGTCACCCTCTTCATCATCATCCTTACTGCAACATTATCCAGTGTGAGTCAGTGGGGATCCAGGATGGCCAGGAAGCCACCTGGCAGCCCAAAAAGTCCTGACAGTTTGTCACTTTCCTTCCAGATGCTTGATTAATCCCACCTACACTCCCACATCAAGGCCCTTGCATTGTATTTTCAGAGTTTTCATTCAGTTTTATTAATCTTGACCTGTCAAATCATGAGGGTCTCCAACATGCAAGGCAAAGTAATACAGCTGTATGGCTACTCGTTTCATGCAGTAAATATAGGATGGTGATAATCATATAGGGTTTATTTATTTTGGAATGCTGTTGTTGACCTAGCTACATTTGTCAATGTTTGTTTATAGTACTTCAAAATTCTGTCTTTTGTTTGTTTGTTTTAAAGGTACAGTAAGTAATTTTTTGAGGTTATTTAATAGAAAAAAGAATATTGTGCTTATAAATATACATTGATTAGTGTGTAATTACATCTTCCAACAAACTGATACATTCTCATGAACTTAGAATTAATCCATTAAAAATACATAGGAGCAGGGGCCGGTTTGTGGAAGCCACTATGTTCCCCAGACATCTTGAATACAGTGGCCGAGATGGACATCTCCGTTCTGCCTAATCATGTTTTATATATGTGGCTACAGACCGGACACATACAGAGTAAAAGGCGAAGGAGAAGAGAATTCGTAGGTGTTCGTGTGCCATGGAGGCAAATTTTAATTCGTGAATACACTTTCAGACTCAAGAAATGAAGGATCCTGCCTATGCTTTATCATCTGAGAAGGGGTCCCCTTCACCAAAGAAGCAAAAACACAAAGAAAAGAGACAACGCAACTGGCGTCAGGATAAAACGTCATCCTCTTCCTTCCTCCTTGTCATGGCCCCAGGTCGATGACCCTGTGTTTTTGAGTTTTGGGATTTTTAGTTGTGTTTATTTAAAGATCTACTGGATTCTTGGTATTTAGTGTTTACACTGTTTTATGTACTGTTTTCCCTCAGTGTATTTTTCCCTGTTCTTAGTTCCTCGTTGCTTTTGAGTTTATTTCTCTTTCCAGTGTTCTCCATGTCAAGTCTCTGTTTCTGTGTTAGGTGTTTCACTGTTTAGTTACTTCCTGTTTTAGTTTGATGGTCTTGTGTCTCGTGTGCTTTGTATTTGATTTTACTTCCCTGGTCTCGTCTTCTGTAACTAGTTCCTTGTGTGCCTATTTAAGCCCTCTGTTTGCCTCAGTCTGGGTTGCATCGTACTGTTAGTCACTGTTTGTTTTGTCTGTGCCTTATAAGTCTCTGGAACATATTCTGTTTGGATTATGAACTTTGTTACTGGCTGCATCTTGGATTCTCTGAGCGCCTGAATAAAGGTTTGTTTTTCATTCATCCTAAGTCCGTCTTCGCAGTCTGCATTTGGGTCCACACTTTCACCAAACCATGACACTCCTTACCTTAAGCGTCATCTCCTGAACTGAAGTCAGGGCTCTAAACACATGAAAACATGCATAAACATACTTAATTATTCTCAATATCATTGCAATTACTTATTGTCAGCAGATTAGACATGCGACCCTCTTGTCTCCGGACAGATGACAACAAGCCGGCTAACAACAAAAACAACAGCTGGTTATAACCAGCTAAAGTTAGGCTCGAATGTGTCCTAAAAATCATGCTTTCCCTCTGATAAACAGTTTGATTATATTCTCACATTGTATGAGAGTTTTTTTATTAGTGTCCAACAATGTTGGATCCACTTCAACGAAAGTTTCACTAGTTTCCAGCCAGGTCTCTGAAACAAAAGACCAGCAGAAAATTACCAGTACATTTTCTGTTTGTTTTTTTTTTATGAATTTTTTATAGTGTTGAATTATCATCCTGTCTGCCTATATCAGAGTTGGAAGGAACATTTTCTCATCTAGCCAAAAATCTATAATGGTCGGATTCACAAGTTAATCTAACACTGTTTGCTTTTGGTTCCCAAACAACAGGCAGTAATGTTTCTTTTATCTGTGGTCATATTTGCTATCTTATCAAGTAGTTCTTCTAACAAAAACAGTGCTTTCCAAAAATCAAAACAATCCTTATAGTGGTGGCATATCAAAGCAGTCATTTCAAATTGTTTAGGAAGACACTGAAAGTTTAGTTTGGAGGATTCTCAACTGTTATGTACTATTTCATCCTTTTTTTTTCCACAAAGCTATTGAAATGTACTTGTGTCAGTAATTTTTTAGCTGTCCAAAAAAAAACAAAAAAAAACAATCAATTTAACAAAATGAAGAAAGAAAAGCCTCACTGTACTCTATTCAGTTAAGATAACTGAGCAGCTCAGCAACCAACAACAAGCAAGAGAAAATGCTAAGATGGAGGCAGCACAAACAGAATTGCTGATTTGCTTGTAGAAGGCTGAATTTTATGAAGCAGGTTCACAGGTGTGAGAGGTGAAAACCGTCCAAGCCTAATCATCTAAGGTGCCCTTGAAGTATTCCTTGGGGAGCCCGATAAAAGCAAGCGGGAGAGGACCACATCAAGAAAAGACATGGTGGTCACACTGAGCCAAGAAGTGAGATTTCCTGTCAATATTGCAGGAGCAGATGAGGTTGGATCACTGGAAAGGAAGATATGCATGGTCTGAACCTGCAGAGAAACACAGTCAGTGTTATAACTTTGAGTCTTTTCTCACTTGTCTCTTGTAGCTATGAGTGCCACACAATTTGATTAGCAGAATGACAGAGACTAAATCTGTACACATGTGTAATTGCTTTGCTGAATGTCTTTGCCAAATTTACTTCATTCAAATTTACATCAAAAATAAATGTATAAAAACATTTAAATGTGGAACACTATTCAAAATTTGTCAAAAAATAGTTAAACACCAACAGGTAGGTCAAAGTCATTTTTATGGCTTCGTTTAAGAAAGGTAATGAAAGAACACTCTAGTAATGTGAAGGTCTAAGCATCAGAATCAGCATTTCATAGAAATACTTCCAATGAAAAACAGAATGCAGAAAAGGTTAGAGGTGGTAAAAGTCTTCTTTTTTTTGTTCTTTTTTTTTGCACAACGTAATCATAAAATGTAATTCCCAATGTCCATTAAAATTAATCTGTTAGTTTTGTCCCAATTGCTGAAAGCTTGCTCATAATTAGAATATGTCTAAAAATGACAATTCCCGGTTTATGTTTATTTCAGCACAGACTCTTAAGTCATATTTATGTTTTATTTTCTCTTTTTGCCAGCCTGCAATTTGGTTTTTATTGTGTCATATTAATTTCCCCTGAAGTGACATTCTGAAAGGAGCAGAACAGATGGAAATCCAGGATTGTCCTGGCAAAATTCATCATGAAAAATACATCCGACACCTGTGTAATTTGCCTAATCATCTTTTCCTAATAAGCTCCCTCCATTAATTATGCACAATTTCTACAATGCAATCAAGATAAAAGTAAATCTGATGACTTAATACCCTTCAAAATAATTACCCCCATCCCTCCCTCCTTCACTCTCTCACGAAATCGCCCTCCTCCTGTCATCCCACCAGCCCACCAGTGCATTTCTCTGCAAAATAAAACTGACTACAAATCCCACTTTGTTTTAGTCAGCACAAACATTTACTTGCATTTTTGTTTTGTGCATGTTTAAAAATTTGGCATTATAATGTTTCTTTTCTCATTTCCTCGTTGCATTGTATTTTATATATCCAATAAACAAGATATGTATCATTTAAATTACATTACAGCTTCTTGTACATTTGCTTAACTCTCAAAACTACCACTTAGTTCAGTGTCTGTAATGTTTTGCTTTGTTCCTAAAGAATCAGTCTTGTTCAATGATTGTGCCATGGGTTATCTATAAAATTTGGCAGTAATGCATCACTCAGTAACACATTACAATAGTTTTTTCTATACAGCAACACTCTTTAAGAAGTTAACAATTATAAAATTAAGCAATGATATCACATGTACCGCTAATGCGCAGTTTTTCGGGGTCTGCTTGTTTACCTTGTCTTACCATAACGTCCTGTATGGGATATACATATACAACTCAGGTCTTCTTTGAAAATTCAAAAGCAATACGTGTGTTTTTCCTTGACAAGGATGTCTAGTTGCCACTGTTATTACTAAAGAAGGAACTAATTTAAAACTTCAGATAATCTCACAACCTGATTCTCCTCATATTTTCTGAAGTTCACATGTGAAAACAGCTTAAGACTCACATTCAAAGTGTCTCCTCCATCCATCCTTCCATTCCAGATCCAGGTCGAGTGGACAGCAGTTTAGGCAGAGATGCCCAGAACTCCTTCTCCCCAGCCACCTCCTCAGGCTTTTCTGGTAGGGCTCCAGAATGCTCCCAAACCAGCCGAGAGACATAATCTCTTAAGTGTGTCCTGGGTCTAACCCGGGGCCTCCTCCCAGTTGGACATGCCCGAAACACTTCAGCTAGGAGGCATCTATCAACTGGCTCTTTTCAATGTTGAAGAATAGCGGCTCTACTTCCAGTATACTTCCTGGTAAGCAAGTTTGTAGGAACTCTGGACGAGCAACTAGGAAAGGCGAGGAGAGACTGGGTTAGCAAACAGAGACTATTACAAGCAACAGGTAACAAAGACGACTTAACTATCACCAATCTGGCAAAGAACTGTGGTAACCTCCGGCCTTGAAATACCAGTCACTCGATTACCAGATGCAGGGCAGGTGTAGGAAGGATGGCTCCAGCAAAGAAACTCCACCCTTCAATTTGACAATCAAATTTTCCAATCACATCTTGCAATCAACATGTTACTTGATCTGCTACACATCCCACTTTCTAAAGCGCTGACACCACTGCCTCTGGATGGCAAAAGATCAGGTGGGGCTACCACCTCCCACCTCCCAGATCTCAGATTGTTAGTTGGTTTGGCCTAAATAGCTCAGCTTTAGTTCTTTCATTGTTTGTTTGTGAAGATGACTGATTGTTGCTCCTTATGTATGGACATTGCTTGTGGTGTCCCCCCAGGCTGTGTTGTTTTATATTATACATCAATGACATATGTAACGTGTCAAAAGTATTAAAACTGGTACTGTTTGCAGATGATACTAATATATTTTGTTCTGGTGATGATTTGCAGCATTTATTGGAAGAGATGACGACAGAAATGAATAAATTAAAGATTTGCCTTGAAAAAAACAAATTATTATTAAATTTGAATAAAACTAAAATAATGATATTTGGAAATAGCAGATTAAATACATATGTAAAGATTCCAATAAATGGGGTTGATAATAAAGACTAAAAAATAAATTTCTTGGGGTAATAATAGATGAGAGACTTAGTTGGGATGCACACATTAAATATATTCATTCTAAAGAAGCATTGCAGTACTAAATAAGGTTAAAAATAAAAATAAGAAATTGGATCATTTACAGTGCGTGTTATAAGGATCATACAAATTCACTATTCTTACAGCTTGAAATACTGAAATTTGCAGATCTGATGAAATTCACAACAGCACAAATTTTGTTCAGAGCAAAAAAATACCGGGAAAATATTCAAAGCATGTTTTCTAGAACAAAAAGAAATGATAATTTAAGTGGCTTTTGCAACTTCAAAACTGCTAATGTGCATACTACCAGGAAATATTTTGTGTTTCTATGTGTGGAGTGAAACTGTGGAACAGTTTGAGTGGGGAGCTGAAGAAATGTCCAAACATAAAGCAGTTCAAAAAGAGGTACAGCGATACAGTCTTCATGAGGCATAAAGAAAAGGAAGATGTTTGAACTTCAGTGAATGCCTCTGTTTATTTACTTGTTATTCTATGTTTATTCAGATTTTGAAACCAACATTCCAAATTGGAGGTACTTGTCATTGATGTGTGGATGTAAAGTTATGGCGCATAAAAACTATATATGATAATATTTTGTATTTCACATAGCGTATAAATTTTGTGTAATTAGAAATACACTAAATTGCCAAAAGTATTCACTCATGCATTCCAAATAATTGAATTCAGGTGTTCCAACCATTTCCATGGCCACAGGTGTATAAAATCAAGCACCTAGGCATGCAGACTGCTTCTACAAAATATTTGTGAAAGAATGGGTCGCTCTCAGGAGCTCAGTGAATTCCTACCATGGTACCGTGATAGGATGCCACATGTGCAATAAGTCCAGTCATGAAATTTCCTTGCTACTAAATATTCCATAGTCAGCTGTTAGTGGTATTATAACAAAGTGGAAGCGATTGGGAACCACAGCAACTCAGCCATGAAGTGGTAGGCCATGTAAAATCACAGAGCGGGAGGCGCATAGTGCACAGAGGCTGCCAATTTTCTGCAGAGTAAATAGCTACAGATTTCCAAACTTCATGTGGCCTTCAGATTTGCTCAAGAACAGTGCATAGAGAGCTTCATGGAATGGGTTTCCATGGCTGAGCAGCTGCATCCAAGCCTTACATCACCAAGCGCAATGCAGTGGTGTAAAGCACGCCGCCACCGGACTCTAGAGCAGTGGAGACTTGTTCTCTGGAGTGATGAATCACGCTTCTCCATCTGGCAAACTGATGGAC
>VVAS01096793.1:0-10054 GCA_015103295.1 Ptychochromis oligacanthus | reverse complement strand
AGATGGGACAGCTTGGTGCAGAAGCTAGAAGACTGCTCATTTCAGGTGTGTGACTGTAGCTCAGGTGGTAAAGCATGTTGTCCACTAATCACAGGGTTAATGGTTAGGTGCTTAAAATTAAATAGGTACTTAAAAAGTGTCTTGACTTAGTTTGAAACTTTATAAACTAAGCTAAGCCACAGCAAAGTTCACTCAAGGTTAAAAATAAAAGCACTCTCTCTCAAAACTGTTCACAAATGTCACACTATGCTACCTTTACAGGTTCGTATTTCTATGTTTATCTGTAGTTTTATAAAAATGCTCTGTATACATTGTAGTTGGTTGTAACTTCTTAGCTTTGGTTGATTGTTGTTCCTTCCACTAATGCTTTAACTCACTGCTCAGCTAATGGAAGCTGTGACGGATGCTGGGATGACTCAGGTGGAAGAACAGGTCGTCGTGGATACAGTTGCCGTGGCTGCGGCCACTTCAATTGCCGATCAGGACTTGGCCCCACCTGCTCCCCCAAAGAAACGACTGGTGGAGACGGATGCAGAAGTCAGAAGAATGTAAGAACCGGGGCATAAACAGACTAAATAAATCTCTGTCCCCTGCCAGAAAAGCATAAGTTTAACAGCCTCACACTTACACCAATGCACATATTGTCTCCTGTATTCTGCAGATTTGAAAATAAACTTTCTGACCTATTGAGCTGGATGAAAATATGGAAGATGTCCACTCAGGCACTAGCCACCACACATCCCGAGACTACACCTGACACCCCAGACCTGCAGGAGAACCTAAAGGTAGACCTGCTGATTTTCAAAATCATGTCAACTTAAATTTAGAGTGTATGTTTTGTAAACATCAACTTAAATGTATGTTCTACAATCACTTTAGGATTTGGAGACGGAACTCAAAGCAAAAGAAGCCATGGTTAGTCAAGTGATCCAGGAGGGAAGAGACCTGATGGACCAGCTAGAGAGAGGTATAAAACAAAGAGCAGATATCCCTCTTTCATTATAAACAAATCACCCAAGTTTTGTCTGACATGTTCCTCTAAAGTGTGTAAAAATCCTGACTTATATTTACTGCCTTAACCAGCTCATGACCACTGGCTCTAACAAAAATCTTCCATTTCCCTGTTAAACTGTGTTTACCTCATAAGATTTTTACCACTTTTGTGCAGCTGCCTGGTATTTTCTAGGTATTTACAACCCTACATTTTTTTTTATTGTTATTTATTTTTAAATGCCAGAAGCCTAAACGTGTTCGTGTATTTGGGGCCTCAGTAGTAAAACCCTGTCAGCCTGCAGGGTTGCTGATTTCATATAACCACTCAATGAAATGAAGAGGCACTCAGGATTTTTATATGTTTACACTGTTCTGGAGGCAGTGGGGGGTGGTGGAGCAGCACAGCTAAGTTGGAGTAGATCTTTTAAACACAAAACTTTCCATTACACTGTTTTAATCCATCAGTTGCTCTTTCATCCATTTTGTCTGCCTTCCATTATTTTATCCACTGGTGTTATTACTAGTGTTACCTGCTAGAAGGTCACACATAAAACGTAAAACAATGGCTGCGACGCATTCATTCAACCAAATGCTTAAAGTCAGTTATTTGATAAGTGCGTTTGATGTGAGCCACTGTCTCTGTTTCTGTCTATAGAGTCTGTGTGTGTGGACTTGTTGAGGGCAAACATAGACCAGGTCCAGACTGAGTGGGATGTCTGTGCGAGGGAGCTGATGGCAGCCCGTGAGCGGGTTCGCACTCAGACTCAGCTGAGAGCGGTTTCTAAAGAACTTGCAGACTTGGACCGGGTCTTGCAGGAACAGGACCTGTGGCTAGACTCCACCTCAGCTGTAGAAAAGTGCAACGAGATGAAGCTCAGAAACCTGAGTGGTGAATGCCAGGTAGGATTTACTGTCTCTCTGATGTCCTTTGTGTGACTTTAATCCTAAATGCCACTTGTTAAATTCCTCTCATTCAACTGTAGTTTCTTTATAGGTATTACAGTTTTTACAGCAGAGTTAAATCACCATTAAAATCATTGATCAGAAAACACGAGGACACAACGGGGATGTAGTAAATAAAGTTAAGATGCATTCAAATGCTTGCAAAGTCAGTTGAAGGTACACGAAGTAAGACAGATGAATCCCTCACTGGTGTGTCACAATTTGAGCTTAATTTACTTTGAGCAAAGAGGGAAAGCCTGTCATTTTAAAGAATGTAAAGAATGACTCCATCTGGTAACAGCCAGAGCGGTCAACTAACTCACTGTATCAGTGTAAGAGGTTTCTTCTTGTAGATCACATTAACTGTATTTAATTGCACAGAATAAACAATATACAAGCAAATTTAAAAGTTAAGTATCTTTCTTATTCTGCATCACTAGAAAACAGAAATCAGTGAAATATTCAAGAACGCTAACTGACCAAATTCTGTACCGAATAAAATATTCTCCCCGCTGAATTATCTCAGAATAATTCTCTGCTTTTAGAAGTAATCAAAAACATTGCATCATGTGATTGCTCCTTATTCTGAATGCATTAACATACCTTTTCTTTTCTCTTGTCCTTCTCAGTCTCGACTTGCTCAGGTCATGGCCTTCAGTCCACGACTGGAGCAGTTGTCTGCAGAGGCCGGATCAGTGGGAGCCATGCCCTCTCTAAAAGACAACATGGTGGTGGTTTCTGCACATCATGCCTCCACCCTGCAGCAGCTGCAGAGCAGAGAAAAAGAAGTCAGTGAAGGTACTCCTTCTTAACTACATTAAAATAATTTGGGAAATGAGTGCAGAAGAAATTAATTCTGAAACTCTGAGCAGGATTGAATGCTTTTCCTGAGATCTGCAGGACAGGAGATATAAACCTCCCTTAAAATAAATGCCTTTATCTCCCTCTTTGCTCATGGTGCAAAGCTTTCAGTTTTATAGGGAGACTGAATGAGTGATTGCTAAGATCAGCAGAGCCCTGTTCCACATGGGCTGTGTAAATTTGACATCAGCTTTTATATGAATCTTTGGCCAGCCTCAAGTAATGAATGATGGCCTTATATGGCCTCCAAAAGCTCACGGATGTGTGAGTGTGTACGTGAGCGATTGTGCGTAAGATCGTACCTCTGTGCCAGCTCCATCTCTACCTGAGGACATGACTTGGACCTGGAGCAGTTCTGAAAATGAGTCACTGTTTTACCTCTGGAATTTACGTGCACTGCTCCTGGCCAAAAAGAGTCCGTAAAGGGAGGCTTGAATGCTCTGCTGACCGTAGGGGGATGTGTTTGCATGTCTGTTTTGCTGTGCCTCTAGGGCTTTTATGACACTGAGGGTTTGGATGGGAGCCAAGGAAAACCTTTTTGTTTCTGCCTGAGGGCGGTTTGCTTCTTTCTGGGGCCTCTCTATCACCACCCCCACCCCACAGTTACACTCCAACTTTGCTCTTTGTGTATATAAACATAGCCAGATTATGTAAGCATTAAATCACCTGGTAATTAACAGACAAAGAAGCACAGGGGAAGGGAGACAGAATTGGAAGGTTAGGAAAATGAACAGAAGAATAAAAGGAAAAATGGAAAAGAAACTTAACCGCTGAAGAAAAATTAGTTACTTGTGAACCTTTTGCATTTGTGGTTTGGTCGCACAACAGCTGTGATTTTATAATATATTCAAGAAATTGGTGGAAAAAGCAAATCTAAACTTTTTTTGAGAAACATATTGTCAAACATCTGGGGTTCCTTTTACAGGATGGAAAACACTAGCATCTCCACCTATGCAGAGGGGGAATCCCAAACCTGTACACTGCCCCCTTGTGGTAGAACCTTGATGCTTAAGCCTCAATGCAAAAGTTGTAATACCTTAACTCAGTACTGTCTTTTCTCCTCTATTGTCCACAAAACATCTCCTCTTCCTTGTGTTATTTCAGCCCTGTCTAGCCTGGAAGCTACACGGGTGGTACAGAGTGCGGTGGAGGGTCTAGAAGCCAGGCTGGCCACTCTGAGAGAAGGGATAGTGGACAGGCCTACAACAGAAGAGGCAGTGGAGCGGGCACAGGTGAGTTGTCCTGATGACTGAAAAAAATTTTCACCCAAATTAGTTTGAATACAGATATCCTAATAACTGACAGACACACAACCAGGACAAGAGAAGGTTATAACTATACCAAGTAGCATTTGTTTTTGATGATTTTAGGTGTCTGTTTAATTAAGCCACTTTGGATTGCTTTTTTGGGTGGCACGGTTATACAGTGGTTTGCAGTGAGAAGGATCCTGGTTCAAACCCTGTTCCTGTGTGTTTCCTCTGGGTTCTCCGGTTTCCTCTCACACTCTAAAGACATGCATGTTAAGTTAACTGGTGATTCTAAATTGGTCATGGATGTCAGATAGATAAAGTGCTTAAAGTGCATAGAACAAAGTGCTGTATGAATGTGTGGTTAAATTTGGTTTGTAGTCTAAAGTACTCTGAGTGGCCAGTAAGACTACAAAATGCTTCAAAAGACTAGCCAGATTTTATGCCACATATGCCCTTTGACCTAATTCATTTATTCTCAATATTCACTTTGTTTATTTCTGTGTACTTGTATGTACAGTATATCATTTTCTGCTGTCAATTTTTTCCCCCTAAAGCACAATAGACCCCTGTATCAACCAGTCACCTTGCTCTGCACTGTATTAAACCTTTTTGTAAGAGGGAAAGGGTGTGTAGATTTGTAATCTGTGTGTTGCTGTGTTGTGTGTGTGTTGTTGTGTGTGTGCTTGTCTCCTCCTCCATCCTTCAGTGGAATGTGGCTCAGTCTGCACTCTTGTTATCATGGCAGATAGGGCACAGTGCCTGGGAGGAGGGCGGGGACGAGGCACATTCTGGGCAGCGTGCCCGTGCATGCAGCACGGAGCTCCTAACAGCTCAGTGTGGAGCCGCTGAACCTATCAGTCAGGTTGATAAGCACAGCATACAATACCATGGCAGCATCTGCGAGTTCAGATTGCCTTTAGCCAAATGAGACAAGGTGATGATCACCTTACTGGCTCATTATTGTTTCTTTCTGTATAAATGGATTTATATTTCAGCACACACAAGAATTGTTGTAATATAAAATTTTTATATTATCAATATAGTTGAACCCCATTAACTATCACTCTTGTCATAGCATCACTTTTGATTGTTTAAACTTTGTTAGCAACACGTTTGGAACGCCACAAACACAACAACCAGCTGATATGAACAGAGTCGGACAGAGCATAAATGAGTAATCCACGACTTGTTGTGACAATAAAATAAGATTATTTTTAAACTGAATTGTTATATTATCTTAGTAAGGACTCAAACAGCTACAGATAACAAATGTTAGGGAAATCTTTTTATTTTGTGTGCCCGAAAGAAAAAAAAAATATTGGCCGATATATTGGATGTTGAAATCACTAAATATCGGTCTTAAAAATCTTATACCTGCCGGGCTCAAACTTTGGGATACATTTCAGGTTGGCTCTTTTTAAATCTTTTAAAATGTTTAAGGAATATTTTCCACACTGGCCAGCCGCATCCAGTCAAAGAGAGATGAGAGACCACTCTTTTTCTCACCGAGGGAATGACTCCCTGTTACACGGTTTGCTTCAATAGAGAAATCCAAGGCTGATTCTTTTTTTAAACACACACTTTAGAAGTGTCATCTTAATTCTGAACTTGTGCTCACTTCAGGTCCTGTGTCTGGAGATTGAGCAAACACAGCAGGCCTCTGATCCTGCGGAACAGCAAAAATGGAGTCAGCTCTCCTCCAGGGCCCGTGAAGAGCTGGGCACTCTGCAGTGCATTCTGGGTAGCATGAAGGACAATGAGGTAGAGCAACTGTAATAGAAAGCCAGTGAACATAAAGGAAAAAAATAATTTAAAAGTTTGTTTTTTTTTTGGTCTGTTTAAAATATGAATGCTGTTTATACAGTGGTTTGCTGTTGTGCTGTGTTAAGGTTTGTTTGGAGCAAGTGGAACATTGGCTGGATGCAGTTCAGGAACTGCTGTCTCGGGATGCCTCAGGGTTGAGCGAAACAGAGAATCTACAGGAAGAGCTGAATCAGTGCAAGGTGAGAGAAAAATGCAACAAAAAAACAAACACTGTAGTGGTAATGAGACACTAACTTTACTACTTTACTACTCAAAAATTACCTTCAGTAATCTGCTGAAGTATTTTTTTCTTTTGCCTTGGCTTGAATTGTTTATTCCTGGCATAAACTTATGTCTCAAGATTTCCTTTCTTTTTCCGTTAACCAGGAATATGTGAATGAGATGGAAGTAGTGGAAGGTTCACTGAAGCAGATGGGAGAGAATGTGAGTTCGGTACAGGCGGCTGCAGTCCCAGGACTGGCCAGGTGGGGGCAGGATAAATTGGATGAGTGCCAGGCCCGGTGGGCTTCCCTCAGCAAACAGGTGAAGAAAAGCTTTTTTTTGGTGTGCTTTATGTATTCTAATTTATTTAGTGGTTTATTATGTCATGGAAAAATAATCTGAGCGTTGATACCAAACCAAGGGATCAATACAGCACAAACAGACTTCATACCAGCGCTTAAACAGAACAGAAGAATTACAGCTCCTTTATGCTCTTTGTGTGGATGCAAACTTTGTCTGTTCAGCTGTAGGGAGTTTTCTTCTCACAGTCATGTAGGCACCTGCCTGATAACAAAGGCATAGAAACTGCATCACGACCTTGAACACAGCTCACAGTTAGTTTTAGGCTTGATGTTTCCCATCTTTACACACACACTCCTTGTACAAGAAAGTTACAATCACATGCCAATAGTACATAGAGGTTAAATAAGTTGAAGCACAAATTTTCCATTACAGATTACAATAATACTTTGTATTGTCCACCAATATCTTTACTCTGTAGTCCGAAGTCTGAGAAACAGACAGTGCATTTCGTGCTGGAGTTTTGAATCTAAAGTTAGTCCAGTAATCTAGGATGCATTTGATTCTAAGCAATACTGATACACTGGAATTTCAAAAATAAAAACCTAGAAGAATAAAACATACATAAAATAAAACCCCACAACCAAAACAATAAATAAATAATAAACATTTAGTATCTCCAGGAGTGTTTTTTTTTCCTCCCCGTTTGAAAAATTGTTTGGTATTGATATGCTTTAGATGAGCTTTAAAGTTAGTTGTGTTGCCACTTTTTATTAGCAACAATAAAAAATTTTAAACATTTAAAAAATTGTTATTATCTAGTTACAGACTTGATGCCATGTGTTTCCTTCCAGTTGCTGAGCCATCAGGAGCACGTGGCAGAGAATCAGGAGAAGCATGTGAATCTGAGGAAAGACCTGGCAGAGATGCAGGAGTGGATGGCGCAAGTTGACGAGGAGTTTCTCATGAGGGATTTTGAGTACAAGAGCCCTGAGGAGTTGGAGGCATCACTGGAGGAGATGAAGGTGGGACTGGAAGGGTGGTCAAACACTTCTTGGTGAAATATTGTTATTCTTTGAGAAAATGATGTTGTGTAATTTCTCTGTGTTTGGATCTAACTTACAATCTCTGTCATCTTACGTGTCCTCGTCTCTTGCAGCGGGCTAAAGAGGATGTGCTGCAGAAAGAGGTGAAGGTGAAGATCCTGAAAGACAGCATCAACTTGCTGGTGTCCCGAACATCGCCCACAGGTGGAGGCAGTGGACGGGAGCTGACCTCAGAGCTAGATGGGGTACTAGCCAACTACCACAAGCTCTGTGACCGCCTCAAGAGCAAGTGTCACACTCTGGAGGTAATGTTTGTCTGAATAAAAGAGCTTTCTGACATTTTCTTTGGTTTATGAACAAAAGTATTAGTCATTTGACAAATGAGCTGTACTCACTTAATATATTAATGAATAGTGATAGCCAGCAGAGATTTTATTGTTGGAAACTTGCACTTAACTTAATAGTTTTGCTTTTAGAATAAAGATATTAAAAAGGAGCACTTTTGCCATTGTATCGCATGTTAATTAGGTTCAGCCTTAAGTAAAAGCTGCTGTGGCACATATTAACATGAAGTTAATTCGTTGTTTTCTGCATCAGTGGCACAATTTGTCTGTCAGCTCAGAGCTCTCATGGTTCTCTAGTGGAATGACACGTCAGTTTATGCGATGCGTCATTTCTTGGGGTCTCTTTTGTTAATTTTTATGCGAAGAGCAAGAGAAGCTTGAAGGTGATTCTTGTTTTTAGAGCTAATCTGTGAGTGTAAAGTCATACTTAGGGGCTCCTATTTTGATTATCATCCCCCCACACTCTGCAGAGTAAAGGTCAGGCACGTCACTGAGTTGTGCTTATGCTCGTGTATACTCTTTGCCTGAAGTCCATTAGTCACCGCCTCCTCTTTGTCCTTAGAGTTTTGCTGTTTAGCCTTACTATACAGAACAAAATTCACATTAAAGTGTTTCATATTATCCTTAAAGCTCGTAAACAGGGGCATACTTATGTCACTTTATAGCAACATCAAGAATTGTCCTTTTAAGTGTTGGTGTTGCTTTGTACTCTGTAGGAGGTTTGGTCTTGTTGGATGGAGCTGCTTCAATACCTGGACATAGAGCAGAGTTGGCTCAACACTCTGGAGGAGAAGATCCAAGCTACTGAGAACCTACCAGAGAGCACCGAGGCTGTTAATGAACCCTTGGAGGTATAAACACACACACTTAATCACATTAAATTTCTCATTCACTATCACACTCCTTTATCAGTGTCATTTTTCTTTCTAATAGTCCTTTTCTTGAATGAAAGGTTCAGCTTCTGAGTTCTGTTTTTGGTTAAGCCACAAACTTGTCCTAATCAACTGTAGGATGTCTAAGGGACAGTTGCCATAAAAGGAAACAAATGCACCACCATCTATTTCAAAGCTGTTGACTTGTTGATGTCATATGTAGTGATATAATATGATAATAAACCATGAAACAAAAAGAAACACAGCAGTCTTAATATTATACATCCAACTACATAATGTCAAAGGCATGTATGAAAAAGCTCCTTTGAAGTGCACAAGTATTCTCGACAGCTGAAGGCATGTGTCAGAAGAAAGTGAACAAAAAATCTTGTGTAATTAGTCATTGTGGAAAAGTGTTACTTCATGAATATATAAACTGACAAGCCATCAATCTTTGAATGCATTTCTTTGCTTATTTTTGTAACTATACACCCGTTTTTTAGGCTGACATAGAAATGTAGGCATCTGAGATACATAATTTAACCAAGAAACATAAATTTGAATTAAATTTCTCTGTACATATGGAATAGCGATATTTCACAGACTAATTCTTCCATTACATGTTGAAGTGGATGTTAATAACCTCATTTGTCTTTGATTTGTCTTCCAAATTTCTTCTGCTTTGCCTTGATCTGCTGCTATATCTGTAGACCGCCTGCGGCATGACTGTCAGAGTCACTTTAATCACAGTGCTGCTTCTGTAACGTTGCATAGTGATGAAGGAAGTTGAAGACCCTTGAAGACAATGTTTCCTGCTCTAGTCTGTGTCCTTATCATATGTTTTTGACTTTATTTTCTCTTCTCCTCCAGCAAGTCCCTCTTTTTCTCTCTTCCTCTTCACTCACTATTAAATCTCCTTATGTCACCCTGCACTTTTTCCCCATCCTCCCAGTTTCCTAATCAGACCCACCCCTCTGGTGGGGGGCTGTCGCTTTCTCTGTCCATTACCTCCGGGAAGGAAAAGCACATTTAATGACCCCCACATAAACAATGACTGTTGGGACCAAACAACTGCTGTCACTCTTCAAGCTTGCTCTCTCACTTGTCTCTCATTTCTTGCTCGGTTATCATCTTTTCTTTTTTTTTCTTTTTTTTGTTTTGGTTTGCCTCTATCTGACACACCCAGCCCAGCAAATTCTGCATCTGCGCTCCATCTGTTTATCCATCTCTCCATCTCAGCTTTTTGGTTGTTTCTCTCTCTTTCATCCACACATACACTTACTTACTGGATTTCATTTTTCACTCTGATGTTTTGCACTTCCTGATCGTTTGGTTACGACGAGGTTAGGTCTGCACTTTTTTTTTTTTCTTATTTTTTTTTTAAACTCATTCATGCTTTTCAAGTTTCTGTTGCAAAATCA
>VVAS01096723.1:0-11649 GCA_015103295.1 Ptychochromis oligacanthus | reverse complement strand
AGTTCTATTTGCTGTTAGCTACATTGTAGAGGGTGACTTTGCCTCCAGACCTAAACTGGAAAATGAGTATAATCTGGGGTTAAAGTGGGATTCAGCAGGTGGGGGAACCCTAAAATCGGTTGTAGTGGCTCAGCATGGGGAAAAGAATCACAACTCACAATAATTTCCATTGTGAGCTCCAGTAGATTTTCTTTGTCTACAGGCTGTGATCAGCTGACATGTGTTGCTGCTCTGAGGTTTACTGCTCCTTGTAGATTTACACAGCTGAATTCAACCAGATATAAGAGAGATGTTTCACGAGCTGTCTTAGCTGATTTCCATTTCCTACACTGACAGTATACTGTTTATACTGTCTTTATACTACACTGTATAAAGTTGGTATAAAGGTGGAATTCAGCAAATGAATCTAAGCATCATCATCACCTTAAATTCAAATTCATCTCTGCTACCCTTGATGTAACCTCACACTGACCATGAACACCACAGCCACTGTGCACCAGTCCAGCATTGTGCGTTACTGCAAATTCACCAAAGTACGGCAAGACATCCTGTTTATCCTGCACTAAACTGTTTAGTGCAACCTTGCCACCTTTGAATAACAAAGTTAGTATACCTCAGTTTGTTTAGCAGGACGCTTCACAATACGAAAAAACATAACTTGACATCATATACAGATCCAATATCTGATAAAAAAATAAAATAAAAATGAGGACATTACATGTAAGCTTTAAATTTCCAGTTTATCAGAAGTCACTGAGCAGTCCTTACCTTTAAAAATCTCCTGTCCTGTCTTTCTTATATCATTCTCCATCTCTGAGAGAAGTTACCTCTCGCTGTTTTCTCTCCCTGGAAATACAGCAGCTGGACCTTTAGCTAGCAGACACACTGTGTGACAAACTGCACACAAACAGTTTTCGTGTATTTGCTGATATTTGTTGAGCTGTTAGAAACACTGCATCTGAAATTGCCTGCCACTTAAAACGGTTACTCCATTTATGCTCGCTCCTCTTCTGTAGCGATAGCTAGATGCTGAAGTACCAGATATTTGTGTAAAAATGTAGGGAGTAAAAAGTTGTCGGAAAAATAAATACTCAACTAAAGTACAGATACCTGAAAATTCTACTTAAGTACAGTAATAAAGTATTTTTACTTTGTTACTTCCCACCTCTGGTTGCGAGTGGTTGCTGGCAGTTGCTGTGAAATCAATTGCTAAAGTCCCCTTCATGTAGGCCTTGAGACCAATCAGTGACACTCTGGTAACCACTGGTGACTATGGAAAAGTGTATATTCTGTGACCAGTTTGCAAGTGGTTGCTGGAGGTTGCTGGCAGTCACTAGTGTGAAACTAATCGCCAAAAGCTTTTGGTGCTGCACCAAAAACCTTCATGTGATTTCTTTGGTCATCAGCAGATTGTTGCAGTCACTCGTAGTTTGCATGGAAGACGCCAGCTTGTCTGCAAGCACTCCCCATTTACTCCCCGAGCTGTAGTGAAACCTGAAAAAGTGTGATGCAAACCGGAAACCTTCACCTTCAAAGTAAAAGCTGTGCTTCACCACTGCAACTACCACATTTCAAAAGGCATGACTACTACAGCTCGGAGAGGAAATTGCAAGTGTTGGCAACCTCCAGCAACCACTCACCAACCAGTCGGGGAATGCACATTTTTCCCTAGTGACTGGAATTTGCCAGGGGGTCGCTGACCGGTCTGTAGGCCTGTGTTACTGAGGCCTTAGCAAGCCAGCTGTAATGTGTTTACAGAGCATTTTTCTGTTGTTGGTAGCTTCATCATGTCCAAATCAACTTTGCTGCCAGTATAGGTGTAGTTAAGTATACATTAAATAAGCTTGTTTCTCAGTTGACATACAGTAAATACAATAATGCAGTGTAATACTGCAGGACAGGAAAATTCTCTCCTATCACTGTTTTGGCAAAGCTAACATTTATATGAAGACTCTGGATGCAGTTACTTGTCAGCCGTGACTATTACTGCAAATAATAACAATGTTCTTGTGGATCTTTGGCAGAGTTTAACTTTAAGTCTCAGTGTAGACATAATGATTTTATTAATAATTCAGAATCAGTATTCATACAAAATATCCCACAAAGATGCTGTTGGATAATGAGTTACACAGCGAAACCACCGGGGAGGATGCATGATAAAATACACAGTTAGCGTGCAGTAAAGCTTTGTGTGAATTGTTGTGAGACAGTTAATTTTACAATGATCCATTTGAAGAAGAAAGCTGCTCCTTTAAGAACTGTTGAGGTACTGAACCTTTTGTGTCTTCCTCCCAGCTTCTTTTATTGCACACCTGCTCCCTTGTCACTCTGCCTTTTACTCTCCGCTTCATAAAGGGAAGTCTGTGTTTTGCCTCACTCAAACTTTCTTCATTCGCCCTTTCAAACCTCTTCCCTGTGATCAAGCTCTTTTCATCTTTGCTCCTTTCTGCGAACTGCACTCTGTGGTAGACACAGCGTTTGCATGTACACACATGCTGTTTCCAGAAAAGGTCATGATAGGGCCATAGCGATCACTCACCTAAGCACAGTTTGGCTGATTGACTGTATTCACAAGAAAGCTCCACAGCAAATCTTAAGTGTAAGGACTTTTGTTATATTCAGTTTAGGATTAAAACAAATTCAAATGAAGGTTAGTTACATCTCAAAGCTACAATTCATTCTCAAATCAAATATTTCCACTTCAACGAGGCATCTGCATTGATGCTTTTAATTCAACAACACACAAAAGCTAAAAAAAAAAATAAATAAAAAAAGCCCATCATGGTCTACTACACATAAAGGTTAACATACATAAGTTGTATTCACTCTTATGTGCCAAAAGATGATATACTATTGTATGTTATAATGAGGATAGTACAAATATGTAAAATACAAAGTGTGTTATACTGTAATTCCAGTCCGATTAATTACTGAAGAGTCAAACAGGGTTACTGTTGAGCTAATATTACCTTAAGAGGCTATAAGCAAGCTTGGCTGCTAATGCTGCCAGTGCTAACAGTTTGGGAATTTTGCCTTTGTCAAACTCTGTGGTAGTGCCTCTAGGGCTGCCCCAAATATCATTTTGGAGGGTATTAGTGCTGCAGCAGAAAGTAACAGAAAATATATAAAAAGAATCGGCTGCTGGGAATTCAGCAGGACTCAGGATGGAAGTGTCTTCCATTTTAAACTCAATTTATTTTAAAGGGTCCTGATTTTGTTTCTGCCGTCTGACATAACCACAAGTTAAAGACAACAGTTGTGCTGTGATTTGGGTTGTATTTACATGTAATGATCACTCAGAGAAAAAATTAGAAGTGACAGAATATCTCTCTAATTTTGTCTCACACCTCACACAGACTCCGTCTGGGTAACAGAGCACAGGAACGGCACCGTGCATACGCAAAGAGCTAATTCTCAGGTGCTGCTGCTCACGCCCCTCTGCCACCCACCGGGCAGTGCAGATGTGGAAAGAGGTGTATATTCAGCAGCTGAGAAAGGCTTTTTTGCATGCCACTTTTTTTTAAAAAAGGGGTATGCCACAAAAGGGCATAAAAGGTGGCTAAATCTAGCTATGTAGTTGCTAAGTTGGCAACAGTGAGGTGAACTGAAGCATGATGATTAGTGCTGAACATGAAAAGGATAGCAGGCACCCAAGCAGAAATTGTGAAACAGCATTTTGACCTTTTAAAGAAACAAATATCCAGATCCTAATAATAAAAAGCAAATGCCTAGCCAACAAACGGATGTTGGAATATTTGTGTCCAACTCTACTGGTACTTTAAGTTTTTAAATGGTGGAAGTTAAAACATGCTTCCACTGAAATTAAGAGGGTAAGTAGCAGCCAGGTGCTGCTAATCAAATGACCTTAATTAATTGATCAGCAAGTGTGACCACCTCTATAAAAGTAGACGTTTTGGCAGTTTGCTGGTCTGGAGCATTAAGATGTGTCGTAATACAATACCACAATCTTCCCAGGAGTGGACGTCCCAGCAAATTCACCCCAAGGTCAGACCGTGCAATGCTCAGAGAAACTGCAGGAGCTACATTTCAGACTATACAGACCTGAGTTAGCATTTTAAATGTTAAAGTTCATGACATTACATTTAGAGAAAGCTTCTTCTCTGGACATGGCAGCACAGCTAAAGCATTGACTACACTTTCTGCGTCCGCTTGTCTGCTAGTCCACTATGAGCCGCTTGTGTCTAAGTGATGTAAGAGTCGTCATCACACAGTGAGTACAAGGGTCCATCCTGACGTCCACATGCCTGCCTACTTTTTGTGACCACGCAGACTCATCCGTGGAGAATTTACATTACAAAGCACCAACTACACATGCACCCCAGGTGTGGGGTGCATGTGTAGTCCACCCCAGGCGGTGGACTTCAAAGAAGTCCATATAAAGGGGTACATATGAACCTTACCCTCCCATTAACCCCTTAGCTGCGATCTTGTGGAGGTTAAGACATACTGCAGCAAAGGTTAAGGGAACAGCAGATCTGGGTAGTATGTCTGTGTGGGTTTATTAATATAAGCGACTCTTGTTGTAAAGTGATGCAACCCATTGCTAATATAATATTTATTCGATAAAAGTAATTGATCCTTTTAAGCAAAAAGTTATAAATGGCTATCATGAAATTCAAGCAAAGGGGACAAAAGGATGTTCAGATCTTTCACATTATTGCTTTTGTGTGGTTGATCTGGAAACTAGATCCAAAACAAGCAATATTCAAATTTACTATTATCTACAAATTTTTTAATTTGTTAAGAAATAATAAGAATAAAAATTATAAGTAATTGTATTTACTCCCAAGTTCTTAAGAAAAAGCTTCTGAAAATCCTCCTGTTTAGAATTAGTTCTAGTTCTGTTCAATTGATATGTCGCATAGAGCAAGGAAAACGTGATCAATCGTAAGACCGGTGGTGCTTTATATTTGACACCAGCTGCAGATGGTTTAAACCACAGGAGCCTGAGATTCAAGTCTCCACACACACTTCCCTTTTCACAAGAAATAAAGGACAAGGCGAGACGCGTTCGTCACCCTCCCTCCCTCCAGAAGCCAACCCTACTCTCTGCATGTTGCCTTGCCTGCCTGCTCGGCCAGCAAAGTGAGGCCTTTGCACGATAAAGTTCAAAGCGGATTATTAAATTAGAGAAAGACAGAGAGACAGAAAGAAACTGACACAGACATCAAATAGAGAGAAAATGCCTTGTGAGGAGGAGGACTCGGCAGAGTGAAAGTGGTGCCAACTGCTAAATCGGCTCTCTGAAGAAAAAGAAACAAGCGCCATTTCCGTGCCCCCACCCCCACCTTTGTGATGTATCTGCCATGATGAAAAAAGGGAAGACGCAGAGAGGGTTTTTAATCTTCTTTGACTGTTGGCATTATAAAGGCCTGTGTCTCTGCGACCTCTGTGTGGCTTTGCAATAATTTGAAACAAGCCTGTTTTTGCTTTTGAAGAAAAAGAATGACAGGGACAACCTAAAGAAAAAGAAACAGGTAGACTAAGAGCTTCAAAAATGTTGATTTTTAGACAGAAACATGTCTGACTTTACTGCGATTAGCCATTAGGTCCACTTTCGTCAGTGTGTAATGAGAGAAGTAAGAGTCTATTTATCATGCATCCATTTAACTGTGTCTTTGATTAAAGGGCCCTGATGGAAGTGGGATTACTCAGAACACATTAAAGCATAGGTAAGCACAGACCATTAGGCCTACAGGCCTCTTAACACAACTCAACTTAGTCCCCTAACAAATTGAGCACAAATGTATCATTAGCTGTGATGCAGATTTAAAGAAGCAGTTAGTCAAATCAAATAGCACCTAAATTAATGTGTTTGATTCAAATCTGGCACTTAAACTGATGACTAGATTAGATCGTATCACAAGCAGATGAGTTATATGCAGATGAGACAAACCTGTAGGCTTTTACAAAATGATTACGCAAAATCCAGCAAATCAGCAGTGTTTGTGGTCGTTGTCATCTGTGACCTATTGCTCAAAGAACTATAAATGGCCTTCAGAGACAGGTTTCTAAATGGAATCCTCACATCTCCATGACAATCCTGAACCAAACATGAGACATCTAGCACACGTTTCTTTGTGCCTACTCAATCTGATGCTAAGTGATGTGGATCATAGTGTCTGTCACGATCCATCTCTCGTCTCTCAGTATAAAGAGCCAGGCAAGTCAAGGAGACTTGCACTGAGACACTCTGCTCCACGCATGGGGCCTCCTCTTCTAAACTACACCACTGGGAGCGAGACAGTAGTTCTGCTTCCTTTGAAGGCAAAAATAGCCAGTGATATCCACTGGCACCTTTTCAAGTAAATTGCACGCTGTTGCATAGTTTAGGATAAATCTGGGGAGACACCCAATCATGCATTCACTCCATCTTCATGCAAGAAAATATTCTGGGTTTGCATTCAGATAGAAGTTTGTATTTAACAACCACAGTACACTGTTGCAAACACAAAGCATGTTTTGTTGCCCTGCAGACGAGCAATGAAAGGAGAAGTCAAGGAAAGAATCCCAGATTAATATTGTTTAAAGACATAGATGTATTATTGATGACATAATTCTTATGGTTGTAAAGAGATCAGGGTTTTGTTTGAAAAGTTATTTCTATTTACGAAGGTTTCCTAGCTGAGTGTAATGACCTAGAACTATCAAAGTAGCACTCATAGTGTGTCCCTTTAACCGTTTTGTTTCTCTCCTGGGTAGAGGGGGCGTGTTGGACGTCTACTGCCTTGCGGCATACCTGATCACAGGAAAGGCTTTGGGATTCAACCCTGAGGAAAAATGTGGACCTGGAGTCCCAAAGGGGGTCCACTGCTGTTCTCAGCAATGCTCCAGTAACTCCTGCATCACTGCTGATGCCAAACTATATCTGCCCTCCCCTTTTCTTTGACTCCATCGGCAGTCTGGAGGGGGCATTTATCCTGCTTGGGCTACAGTGGGTTCTCCATGTGACCTTGCCCTGGCACATGCCCTGGACAGGATACTTCAGCTTCACCTCACAGCATCCAAACAACACAGGAAGCAGCAGTTTACCAGTGATAAGCCTACTACTACTGTTTTTTCAAACATATACTTTACTTGGGTGGGCCATGCACGTTAAATCCCATCCGAGTATATTTGGGGACTCACTTAAGCATTTTCTTTTCATTAAAGAGAACAATGTCATTTGTGATCAGTTTACTAGCAGACAGTTTCCTTGGCCCTAACTATCTCATGTTTTTTTTCTACCTGGTGGATCTCTGGCTTGGTTGGTTTTGTGGCTGTCCTTGATGTCATCCAGCTGGGCTCTGACTACAGTGTTGTTGTCTGCAGCTTGCGAAAGCAGTCCTTATTCTGCACTGGAGATCCCCTGACACCAGCTGCAGTCCAAGACGGTCAAGTTAGAGTTGATCCATAGGATTAAAGATTCACAGGGGGGTCAACTGGCTTTATTGCTTAGTTAGCTGTTGCGAAGTACCAGCAATTAACATTTCAAGAGGAGAAAATCATCAACAATATTATTAATTATTTAAGATTAAGATATCATGCATGTATCCCTCCACTGCAAACAGAATGCAAATTTGTGGGAAACACTGGGTAAATTGGACCTTTGTTTTTTTTAATTAATAAAAGAAGATAACGTGGTTCGACAATTCAAAGCAGTGCCAATCCAGGTGTTTACGAAAACAAGTGATCAACATGACTGACCAGGGATGCAAATCAACATATAAAACTACTTGTGTGTTTCCCATCCTCTGCCATAACCTGATATCATGTTTTGAAATTAAATAATATGTGAAACCCATAGTCTATGGACATTACAGTACAGTAGTAAAATCTGTCTGCTTGTTATGAAGTTCTTTTCTATGAAACACCTAATTTGAACAAAAGGGTGTGATAGGATTGCCATATTAAAATGATTAATGAAATGAAACTGTGTTGCTTGGCAATAATAACGGCTCAGTGTAATGTTTTTTGATTGTCAAAAATTTGCAAAGTGGAGACAGGTGAACCAGTGATAAGAGTGAAATTTATTGTACTAGTGACTTCTGTTTCTACATCAGTGCTTTCCTCAGAGGAACCCTGAAAAGGATGAATGGGAATAGCAATATTTTCTCTAGTCATAGTCCTTGTTTCCATCTTGACATATTTTTTATTCAAAAAATTTTCTTGTGCAGGTTTTAACTCAATAGCAGCCAGTGGTAAAAGACTGGCTATGGAGAGGTGATATAAATGTCTTATGTAACACCTGTCTGATTTCATACTCTTATAGGGCTCTAATTGTACTTCTGGTGAAGCCACCAAGGTCTGCTTGGCCTAGTTTGTCATTGGCTTTCTCTCCACTGTTAAAAGCAGGAGTACAGCCAAATTCACACAGTAAATGTAAGTGGTTGCAGTAATATACTAGAACTTGCATTCATTTAAACAGCTTTTACCTTGAGCACTTTGCAAAAAAACAAAAAAACAAAACAAAACAAAAAGCATGAATCAGTGAATATGATTGCGAGAAGTGCTTTCAAAATCTGTGTGAGGAGTCCACTTGAGGATTGAGGGTTTATCTTTATCTTTTGTGAGATAAACGAAGGAAAAAAGAAAGATCCAAGGTTATTGACCCGGAGCTTTGCTCAGTGATATTTGTAGTTTGAGTTTGACTGTCTTCCATGCATCCCTGCTTCTCACAAAAAGGCAGGTGAGGACAAGAGGCATGTGCCCACTGATTTGTATTTGATAGGAGAAGGCCAGTCTGATGAGTAAACTACATGTCAGCCTTGTGTTTATGTCCAGTTGAGAAGGCACAAACAGGGATGCGCATTTCCAGCAACACTGGATCAAAGTTACTTACTATAACCGGTCCACAGCTCCTTGTAGATTATAACTGGAGTCCAAATGGCAGCTGATTAGCAGTCAAATAGTTGACAGCAGTCTTTGACTGCAAAGTGGACATATGTATTCCAGCGTTATTGTTCTTCATGTTATATGTGATGTGTAAGAGATCCAAAAATTATACCACAGTGATATGAGGAGCAAGTTTAATTCATAAAGCACATCTTATGTAAAGACACCTAACGCTGAAGGTATCCATGCTTCTCACTCAAACCCAAACAAGACTGTGAAAGACTTGCCAGATTTGAAAGAACATTTTTAAAATAGACTCAAGTACTGTCAACCAGAAAAGATCAAAAAAGTGAATGCATACTGGCTGCAGTATGATGCTTCAGCAATTAATGAGAAGTGATAGTCAAATGAGTATCATGTCATTTTTTACTCTGTCTCTCCTCTAAAATACATTTTCATGCTCCAGTGATTGTGATGCAGCATATGATCAAAGCTTGTGACTCCACATGATCCACTTGGTTTGTGGACACTGACATACACTCATCAGTCACAACATTAAAACCACTGACAGGTGGAGTGAGTAGCATTGATTATCTTGTTACAATGCAAAGTTCAGCTACAAAACCGTGGGTCCTGGCATTACTGTGGGTAGATGTTCATACCCCCAGTACAAACACTGTTGCAGACTAAGCAACCCCCAACGACAGTTGCCTCCTCCAGCTGGGCAAAAACTAAATAGGAGTGGCAAGAGTGGTTTTGTAGTTTTGGCTCAATCTTAAGACAATCACTCTGAAATGCAAATAGCACTGAAGGCACTGAAGAGTCCACCTTAAAAAACAGTTGAAAACTGCCATCCTGTGAGGAAAGAGGTGTTACTGTTGACGTTCTCCTAAAGTGGAAAAGGTTTTATTCAGTTCTTCCCATTTGAGCAAAGGAAGTCCAGACCAATTTGTTCAATATTGAGAGATAGACTTTGGCCTTGGAGAAGAACTGGACTCTGAATGTATTTTTTTTCTTTCTTTCTTTTTTTAAAGAAAAGAAAATGAATGGAGAAAATTAATTTCAAAAGACGGATTTGGAGCTTCTCTAGTTGATTCAAAAGCTCATATTTCAGTATCTTGACACATCAGCCAAAAACTGTGCATGGTTTGAAACCAGTTGGCCTAACCATGTCCCTTTTTAAATTCAGGTAAACTGACCCTTCAACTCTTCGGCAAATAATGTGGATCAAAACCAGTTTCCGAGTCTGCTGAAGATGATTAAAGCTGCAGCAGGAGACAGAAGAAGAAACCCATTTGACCCCATCCATTAGCAAGACAGCAAGGAGAAATGCAGGAAGACCTGTTGGCAGTCCATAACAAGCAGAAATGAGTATTCTAGAGCCCCCCACCCTCCCTGATCCACTGCCACCCCACCTCCACCCTCCTGGACTCCCTTCACTGTGTCTGTTAATGGATATTTAAAGGGTATGGCAGAGATCAGGAAATAAAGTGTGTCGAGAGGTCAGACTAGACACATATTATTCCCCTCACCCCACCCGAGGAAACACAGAATGAAACATGTATTAAACACATCTCTCTCAACGCAAAAGCCCCCAGCACAATCGCCGTTGCCACCCTTTTTGATACACTCCACTCCTCTGCTCCACCACCACTACCTCTAATATCTTATGGAATTAAAGCGGTGACAGGTTATCATAATCCAATTTCAGAGACAATCGCGCTGAACACCTCACAGCACACCAAGAAACCCGGATCGGAATTGAATATGCACTCGGTGGATTAAATTACGCAGGGAGAAATAATTATGGCCTACATTGGGAAATATCTTTTTGTGTTATTGCAAGTGCAATACAGTATTGTGTACAGTGCTCACTCCGGTGCACTCCACAAGATATCCAATCCCAGGCTGTCAACAGCAAGAGGCTGAGGTGGGAGGCGGCGGTGGCAGCGGTGGTGGCAGCAGTGGTGGCGGCAGCTGATGGTTGTTATTGTGTTATTGTACACTCTGTCTCATAGCGCAATATCTGTTCTCAAAATAATGTCACCCTCTAATGAAGTAAGGCCCCTTTTATAATTTATCATTTCCTGCCACAGCGAAGAACTGCGTGGCGCGCTATGCCTCGGAGATGTTTTTAAAAAGGCCTCTTTAAATGAACACATTTGAATTGTAATGTGATTTTTTTTTCCCCCCAACAAGGATGAAATAATGTATTTTCTCCGAGGCTGCTGTTTGGTTTCAAGAGTTGTGGGGACGTAGTGACTTAAAGGTGTTGTGTTCAGGATCTTCTGTCAGCGTTGGCTTTATGTTGAATTGTCCTTGGTATATTCTAACTTTCCTCCTTGACCATAACCAACCTATATTTTTGTAAAACTCCTTTTCAGATCAGATATTATAAAGAAACTAGCCTATGGTGGCATTTTACTCAGTTTCTTTGTCAAACAGGGGGAAAAAAAAAAACAAAAAAACATTCTGCTGCACTGAAGATATTTACTGGTGCTGTTCATTGTGTGTCACATGTCATTTGTTCTTCTTTCAAACTAAGTGGCTCTATATCAGAGTGGTTTCTTGAGATACTGGTAGACATTTTTTATACATATTCAAGGACTCATTTAACACATGGAAATTTAATGAAGTAAAGTGAAGATGCTAAAAGCAACAACAACAAAAAAAAATGGTAACCATGTCAACTACAGGGTATTTGCTTTGCTGAAAGGGGTCTTGGTGAAAGGTTGGACCTTTTTCAGGGATACACTGTTATGCAAACCTGGACTGCATGTGCTCTTTATCTAGTCTGTTTTATTTTCCTGATCA
>VVAS01096691.1:0-10422 GCA_015103295.1 Ptychochromis oligacanthus | reverse complement strand
ACTTTAAAAATTTTAAAGGAAAAAAATAAGTGACAAAAAAAAAAAAAAAAAAAAAAAAAAAAACATTCCTCTGAAAATGATCAGGTACAAAGACTGCACTGGAAATAAGTGAAAAAGCAGCCAAAGATTAGAAAGACGTTCAGAAAGCCTGGAGAACTATACCACTTTAAAAAATTACAAGGAAGTTTGACTCCTTGGAGGCAAATTATGAAGAAAAGAGGGGTGGCTTAAGACGTTTTGCACAGTACTCTATGTGATATTGGTTAGTATGCGCTTCCTCTTATATGTCTTGAGGTTTGAAGGTGGGGCTAATAAGGTTTCTCTTGGTTTCATTTTCAGCTAGCCAAACTTTAGAAGTCCAGCTTTGAATCCTGGCATCTATACTCTCATAGTTTACTTCAGTGAATTTCCTCCAGATCTTAATTAGTGTTTTGTGGTGGTGTAAAAGATGACTGGGATCCAGTACCTGGCTTACTTGTGGGCTTTTGTCATCACACACACTGGGTTTGGTAAGTTTTTTTGTGTGGCTTAGGCTGGTAGTTTGATAATTTGGTTCCTTCAATCAGTTTCAACGATGTGTGCAGCTTAAGAGAGAAAGTAAATTCTGGGCTAAGCCACTGGAAGTCACTTTCTTAACCCTTATATACTGTTCATGTCAAATTGTGTAAAAAAACACCTAAATGTCATTCTTTTAGCCTGAGATTTGATCACTTTTACTAAAGTGATCCAAAATACCCAAAAATCAAAATATTTAAAAAATTAACACTTTTGCTCAGATGCTACAGATTTTTGTACATTGAGAGTGTTCCAGGTCAAATTTGACCCATATCTATCAAGATGGATTTTAGATCCCCCTGTGAGGCTCAAATCAAGGAAAATTGTGGTTTTAGGGAATCTTGAAAATGTGAAACTATGCATGATATTTCTGTGTATATTTTTTATGGGACAGTGGTGACAGAGTTCAAGGGGTACCTTTACACTGTCATGAGAAATGTCTGTATTCCCCCACATTTACCCAGGTGCCTTTGAAACTGGTCAAGAATTGTATGCACAAGATTGAAGTTATTTTGGATTTTCTCTAATCCATTCCAGGCCATTCCAAAAGCTTAATGTTCGCTTGCTTTATCCATTCCAAAACCAGTTTTGATGTGTGGTTGGGATCATTGTCCTGTTAGAACACCAAGTTTCAGCCGTCTAGCTGTTAATCTGAGGTGAAGCTGAAGAATTTGGAGGTAGTCCTCCTTCTTCATTATTCCATCCACTTTGTGCAATGCACCAATACCACTGGCAGCAACACAGTCCCAGAGCATGATGCTACCACCACCATGCTTGACAGCTGGTACACTATTACCCCTCCAAACATACCTCTTGTCATTGTGGCCAAATAGCTCAATCTTTGTCTCATCTGACCATAAAACTTTACTCCAGATGATATTTGGCTTGTCCATGTGGGCAGCTAAAAATTTCAGTCAAGCTTGAAGGCGTCGATTTTGTAGCATGGGCTTCTTTCTTGGCTGGCACCCTGTCAGTCCACGGTGATGTAAAACTTATTTCACTCTGGACAGTGATGCTGGTGTTCCAGCAGTTCCCAGTTCATGGCAGGCTTGAGGCTTAGTGGTTATTCCTGAACATCCTAACCAATTTCCTCTCATCTCAGAGTGACAGTTTAGGTCTTCTTCCAGACTTTGGCAAAGTGGTGAATTGTTTTAAATGATGATCTTGGAATCTGCATTTGTTTAGAAATGGCTTTAGTAAGCTTCTGAAATGGCCTTCCCAAAGCCCTGACCTCAATCCCATTGAAAATTTGTCGAATATGTTTAAAAGCCGGGTCAGTGCCAGGAAACCAACCAATTTAAATGAACTCTACCAATTCTGCCAAGAAGAGTGGTCAAATATTCAGCCAGAATTATAAGCTTCCTGTGGGCTAAGCATCTGATCGAGGTGCAACTTGCTAAGGGACATATAACCAAATATTAATAAGGGTGTATGTATATATTTGAGCCTGTATGCATAATTTTGACCCTGTGTCTTGTTTTTTTTAAGTCATTAAAGATGTATGCTGTACAATCACTCCACCCCGGAAAAAGAACAGTTCAAAGAAATCATTAAAAGCGTATAATTCCCATGACATTCATGCCCATGATAAGTGTACATAAACTTCTGACCACAACTGTATATGGCAAGGACATTACATGTGCACCTGCAATGTAACTAAATAATCTGAAAATAAATAAATTAGAATCCATTTATTCTAAGCTAATTGAGATTAAACTAACTAAGAGCTAATTGAGATGAAATCAGAAATTAATAGAGGGGTTGGGGGTGGGGGGCATTAGGTCATAAAGGCCCCTGAGCTGCCATTTCAGTGAGTGTGGGAAACACATGTGCAAGATTTCTTGCCATTCCTTTGAAAAGAACAATTTATAAGCACGTTTTGTGTTCTAAGTGTTAATTAATGTTGAATTAATATTGATAATTACAGATGGTACTTGTTATACATGGTTATGTAATAAATCCCAACAGTTCTAGAATGTTCTTACCATTTCCACTTTTAATAAAATATATTTAACTCATTATAGCTGTTATCTTTTCATGTTTTAGGTAAAACAGGATATTATATTTTGTGATAACAGATGTTTTTCTCCAACAAGGAGTGTTGTAAAATCTTGGCCTGGTTCAAAATTGACCATATAATGTGAAGGCACAAAATATGAACAGTATGTAAGGGTTAAAGTGCTTGTGGACAGTTATAGTATTTGTTACAGTATGATGTTGGATTATACTCTGATGGCTATGTCTTCATAAAAGTTCACAAAAATAAGTGCACATATCAAAACTTTTGTTGCCCACCACAACAATAACTAGATGTGAAATGTTTCTAAAATACAAACCTTTTTTTTCCACTTATACACCCATTTCCCAAAAAGCTGTGATGCTGATATAAAATGTAAATAAAAACAGAATGCAATAATTTGAAAATGATTTAAGCCATACACTTAAATGAAAACATTATCTGTTTTTAGATTTTGTGTATTTGCTAATTTTGAATTTGATACCAGAAACATGTTTCAGGTGAGACAAAACCTTGTAATTTAAAAAGAACAATACATGGTGAAACATCTTACAACTAATTGTTATATGGTAACATGAGTGAGAGGCAGACTCTTTCAGAAGTAAACTTGGGCAGTGGTTCACCACTCTGTGAAATTGTGAATTGATGATGCCGGTTGGGGAAGCTAGTCAATCCAGATGAGATCCTTTTCAGTGATAGTCTTTCTTATGTCAGCAAGACAATACCAAACCACATTCTGCATGTAGTACAACAGCATGGATCTATCGTAAAAGAGTATGGTTGCTAAACCACCCACCTAAAGTCCAGAGCTGTCATCCATTGAAAACATTTAGATGATTATTAAAACAATGGACATCAACAGTTGACACATTCACCAGACATTTTATTAGGTACACCTGTTCATCAGCCAATCATAGTGCAGCAACACAATGCATTTAGGCATGTACACAATCAAGGCGATCTGCTGAAGTTCAAACCCCTCATCAGAATGAAGAAGAAAGGTCATTTAAATGAAAACATTTAAATGACCTTTGAATGTGGCATGATTGTTGGTGCCAGATAGACTGGACTGAGTGTTTCAGAAACCACTGATCTGCTGGGATTTACCCACAAAACCAGTCTTTAGGGTTTAGAGAAAATGGTCAGAAAAGAGAAAAAGCCAGTGAGCGACAGTTCTCTGGGCTAAAATGCCTTGTTGTTGTCCTATCTCCCTCTCCTCTCTTCTGTTTCTCCTCAGGCCCATGCGGTCATGGCAGATGGCTTCCCCTCTCTGAGCCTGGTTCTGCCTGATGTTTCTTCCTGTTAAAAGGAAGTTTTTCCTTCCCACTGATACCAAGTGCTTGCTCATAGGGGGTCGTTTGATTGTTGTGATTTGGTGCTATATAAATAAAATTGAACTGAATTGAATTGAATTGAACTATTATTTACAATTTGCACAGAGGCCAAACTTTTTTGGAAATGGGTTGAATAAGCAATGAATTTTGGCTAAAAGTAAATTATGTGTGGTTATTTTCTGTTTGTGATGCATTTCTTTTTTAATTTTCATCAAGTTTGCAGCGACATTCGCTTGTTGGAGCGGCATGAGGGTGAATCTGTAGTTCTTCCCTGTGAGACTGAGCAGAGGAACCTATCACCCTACAGTGTCTACCTGAAACGTACCTGGCTCCATCCCACGGATGTGCTGTTCATGCACACCAACCAGACAGTCACAGTTTACAGTGATGCTGACAGAAGCCGCACCAGTGTCAGTGGAGACCCGAGGCTTCACTCACTGAACGTCACCATCTCTCAGCTGAAGGGCAGTGACACAGACCGCTACTCGTGTGAGTTTGTTGTGGAAAATCCTTCCTCTAAAGATGACCACATACCCGGAAAGACTGAATTCTTCCTCCTTGTTGGTGCTGGTGAGTTTTTTTGTTTTGTTGTTGTTGGGTTTTTTTTAAAATTCAGCCTACATGTTTCATCTGTTTTTTACCCCACGGAGAGTTAAACTTTGCAAAGCCGCTGAGCCACAAAAAATGTCAAAATCTCTGCACACATCCTGAGGAAGTGTGTGATGCTGCTGTATGAACAGTGTTTGACACCTAAGTCTAATAAGTCATCCCTTATATGGGGTTTGAAGTATAGTTTTAAGTTTAATCACGAAAATCCAAAGCAGATCATGCTGAAGGAGAATGTATACCAACACATACATATCTATAAGGATGCATTAGCATACCTTATCTCTACTTGGGGTGTTTAATGCTTAACGAGCAAATTAAACATAAATTTGCTCCTTAATACATAGTTCCAGATTCATACACAAAATAAGAAAAATCAGACTTGGAATTAAAGTGAAAATATTCGGAGCTTTTTGAAAAAGCTCAGGAAACATCCTTACTAGTGACACCCATGTCCGTTACATCAGTTTTATTTCCTTTCCCTTTGGAGATGTCCCTGGGTCAGCGGATATCAAGGTGATAGAGACGTGTGCTGGGGGTTCAACCGTGCTCCCCTGCTTCCCCCAACATGGGGAAGGCTCGGCCGTGGAGGGGGTGATTCTAAAGAGGCAAAAGGGCCATGCATCTGTGGAGGTCCTATACCACTCAAAGCGCCACCACAGCAGCAGCCATTCTTCCTCCTCCTCTCAATTCCCTATCAAGAGAATCAAGATGTCCTCTGCGCCTGGCCCCAGCGGCATCACCTACAACCTCACCCTGCAGCAACTACAGCCAGATGACAGTGCACTGTACAGTTGCCAGCTGCTCCAGCGTGGCGAGCCCGATAGCTGTACCAGCCTAGGGAGACAAATGTTCTTTGTTTCTGTGCAAGGTGGGTCACATCACAGTGGGAGTTGATCACCAGGTGACTTCAGCTGACTGGCATTTGCTCTTCAGGCTGAAATAAAAATGTCTCTCCATACTAAGTGTTATTTTCTTTCCTCCTTCTCTTTTGTGTTGTTGTCTCAGTGGCTATCAGCCAACCACTGATATGTCAGGAAGTGTCCGGCTTCTACTAACAAAACTGCCACTAATAATGAAATCAATAGCACTGGATGGCTTGTCATTGATTGGACTGTGTACTTTGGGGCTCTGAAGCATATGCTCTCTATCAGTTTAACAACACCAATGTTCCCCTTTTTTGCATGTTTTATCTGTGGGTGCGTGCACAACTGATAACACAAAGATAATGGGAGATGTTAATAACAGATCAAATTAAAGCTTTGTTTTGTTTAGATTATATGTGTGAGATAAGTTTAATAAGGTACTCATTAAATCAGTCTGATAGTGCCGGGGATGTAAATGGGGATATTTCGGTGACTCATTTCCTTTGATGATATCTGGTAGTGAGGGGTTGTTGTAGAACTGCGGTGTAGTGCGTCTCCTTTAACCTTAACTGCAATTTGAAATTAATTGTGAGCTTTTTGTTTTAGAATTCAAGTGAAAGTTGCTTTATTTTAAAGTTATAATTATATGTTTGATGATATTCTACATTCTTCCCTCTGTGAACAAATACCAAAAAAAAAAAAGGCCAACAATGAACTGAACCAACTACTGTGCATCATTTTTTTTTTAAATGGCTGCTGTAGTTTCTTTTTTTTTTCTTTTTATGCTCCATACAGTCAGTGAGCCACACTGGCTGAGATGCTTCATTACCATCAACCTTATTATCAGTCATTTTCTGCATTTTCTACACTGTCCTGCTGCTGTAAACACTCAGCAGTGCTTTAAATATGTATTAATCCACATTTTAAAATATTTTGCCCAAAAAACAAACAAACCACAGTCTACTCCTTTACTAAAAATCATTATTGTTCAGCTGTTTGAGGAAGTCACTTAACCATGCTGTATGTATACATCCACACATTTTTAAACTTTGTTGTCAGTTTTGTACAGAAACGTATGTGTTTAAGATTTAAAAGGTCATTGTGCTGAGCTTATTTCCTGCTTTTAATGTGCAAACTAAATATTGTCAGAAGTTTGATAACATCTTTTTTTTGCCTGTCTACGAATAGTAAGAGTTTTTTTTTTTTTTGCTGTTTATCTTCAAGTCATACAGAGCTTCCCACAGTATCTGATATCATTTCGAAATCTTATTCAAACTGCAGCCTAACAGTAAGAAGGAAGTGGTTTCTGATAGATATTGTTACTTATTACCATTGTACTGATTTTATTTTCAATGTACATCATTTTATGAATACATATATCTGTATATCTATATATCTATATCTATAACTATATCTATCTTATATATAAGTGTGTGTGTATGTAAAGATGAATGGTCTGTGGCCTTCAGTTCACCATTTTAAACATTTCTTCCTCTTTCTCCCTCTCCACAGGTGGTCATTGGTGTGGCTGCTCCAGTTACTCCTATCTGCTGTATGCTTTGTCATCACTTGTGGTTGTTCTACTGGTCCTCGTCGTATTTGTGGTGATTTGTAAAGTGAGTGTCTTTTTGCTTATAATGTGCTGCTTTGAACGTACACAAGAATATTCATACACCGGGGCAAGAGGGGGAAACATAACTGAAGTATTAGCACGAACAACACCTGCTTCTTAAAATCATGCCTGATCTGCAGCTCACCACAAAAACCACACTGGTTTCATAACTTTATGTTGTTAGTTGTCATCATGTTTGTGTTAAAGTTCATGGAGGAACACCTTGAAACTCTGCTCTTCTTGTTTGTTTTAATCAGTTTATACTAGTGCTGAAATACGCCGTTTTTTGGGGTTTTTTTCCGAGTAAGTTTAAGACAGAGTCAGGTTAGAGTTAGGTTAAGACTTTCTGAGGAGTTCCGATTGACGATGTTGCCTTGGGATAAAATAACAAACTCTGATTTTTAACACAGGAAATTGAGAGTGTGTTAACTCTGTTTGTACCCTTCACTGATTTTTTTTTTTTTCTCTTCCTCTCTCAATGACTGCCAGCGCAAAGCACGCCACCGTGTGAAGTCAAACACTCAAGCCCCTATCTATGAGGAAATGAAATCTCCCACTCAAAAAGTGGCTCCTCGCCATCTGGAGGAAATGGAGTTCTCTGAGTACAGAAACTGCCTAGCAAAGAAATCCTCATCCCGGAACCACTATGAAACCCCAAGAGCAGCTCTCACCAGCACTGTGAACTAGAGCAACGTCCACACCTCAGCTTGTCCAAACACAATGAACTCCAGTTGCCACACAGAACCTTTTTTTCCACTATATTTTTTTAAATCTTGTGCATATTGCCAGTTTGTAAGAGTGTTTGTGTTTCGGCATTTCTGTAAGAACGTTATTATAAATGAGTTTTGGCTGCTTCTGCATTGAACAAACTGGATGAAATCTTCCATTAAAGTGACCAAAAATAATACTACAATGTGTATATGTGATACATTTTCTGAAAAATCCAACAAGAAGATGTTGCTGTTGGACATTCTTCCTCTACCTTGGTTCGTGAGGATCTCTGTGGTGAAACTGGTTCCAGTTAGGTTTCAGGTTTGGTTTAAATATTTCCTGGTCATAAGTCTGCTTGTATGAATCCTTTGTAATGTTTTATTAATCTGTTGTGATAAAATTCATCTTGAAATCCAATGCTGGTTTGTCGTGACATACGTGTGTTTTTTTTTGTTTTGTTTTGTTTTGTTTTGTTTTGTTTTGTTTTTCTGCACATCTTAAGGATTTGTTTAACAATAGTTATTTTTTTTCAGGTATTTAAACAGCAAGTTTTCTATCATCCATTTTTGTTGAGTCCATCTACCTTACTATTGTCTTAATAACAGACTGGTTATAAAAACAGAAAAGAAAATCCTTTACATCAGTTCAAAAACATAATGAAGACTTAATGTGCTTTAAAGGTACAGTAAGTTATTTTTGTAGGTTATTTGACAGAAAAAAAAGAACATTGTACTCATAAATATACCTTGATTAGTATGTGATTACGTCTTCCAACAGTCACTTCTACAGTGACTGAGATGGAGATAATTGCGTTTTACGTATGTGGCTAGAGACCACCCAAGGTGGAGGAGAAGAGAACTTGTAGGTGTTTGCATGCCGTGGAAGCAAATTTTAATTCGTGCCTGCACCTTCAGACTGAAGATATGAAGGATCATATTCATGTTTTATCATCTGAGAAGGGGTCCCCTTCACCAAAGAAACAAAAACACAAAGGAAAGAGGCAACGAGACCGGCGTTGAGTAACAATGTCATCCTCTTTCTCCTTACCTCAAGCCTCAACTCCTGAACTGAAGTCAGGGCTCTAACACACGAAAAAGTACATAAACATGTTTATTTATTCTCGATATCATTACAATGACTTATTGTCAGCAGATTAGACATGCGACCCTCCCTTCTTCGGACAGCTGACAACAACAGCTTGTTACAAGCTAACATTATGCCAGCTAATGTTAGGCTACAGTGTCCTAAAAATCACACTTCACCTCTCATAAATAGTTTGATTATATTCTCAGATCATATGACAGTTTATTCACTAAGTGTCCAAGTCTGACAATGTTGGGTCTACTTCAAAAAAAAGTTTCACTAATACCGCTAAGAACTGCAGCACTTGCCGACAGAAAAGTTCAAGATATCCTCAACAACTCACCTCAGTATCGCTGTCATTGGCCAAAAGTGAGATTCACTGACTCATCGACCTGTATCAGACTCCTTTCACAAAGTTTTGCAGCCTCCCCCAGAGTAAATAGACATGGACGCTTCTCACCCGGCATACTGGCAGCTGAGGTAAATAGCGGACTGACAGCCTATACTCACTACAGAAAACATGTTTGTCCTGCAACAGCCACCGTAGCTAGGATTATGCACTTGAATTGGGAGGGGTAAGAAAACAGAATTCAATTGACTGCAATCTGCAATCTACTGACATCTAGCAGTGACATTTTACATACTGTAACTTTAGGTTTGTATACTTCAGCCAAACACTAAGATGTTGGCCATACAGTTATAGCACACTCAATCTACGATGAAGGAGAAGCTAAGTTTCATTCCTGATCCATTAACTCTTTTTCCTAAACACATATCAATACTCAAACATGCATGAATGCTACAATGTTGGTGTCTGTCATAGGTCATAATCATCTCTTTAAAAGAAGGGAAGCAAAGCAAACCCAACAGCAGCAGTCTAGTCCTAATTTATTTCAGTGGTTTGTTTCCTGCCTAAATTCTCAGATTGGCTTTTACCGTCATTTCTGTGGAAAAGTAAAATGTAACAACATTTTAAACTCCTCCAGCAAGAAGTGATCGTGAGGGTCTCCTTGTGATCGCTGCTGACAGATGGCTAAAATTATATTTCTAAATAGCTTGTAGCGACAGCACAAGAATGACAATAAGCCAACACCTGTCATGATTTTAAAATGTGCTTCGCTTGATTGGTCTTTACCATGGTGCTAGTTTGTGTTGCTGGGTGGTTTTATTTTGTTCATGCTTTTATATTTTGAATGTTACATAATCATCAGTCATCTGCAGTAATCCTGTGTTGGTGATTGCTGTATATAAAGCAATCTGTTAAAGAACATAACAGGTGTGCTGAGTCTGTACTGCATATTTGGATTCGATTCAATTCAATTCAATTCAATTCAATTCAATTCAATTCAATTCATATAGCACCAAATCGGGGTGGCTGTGACTCAGGAGGTAGAGCAGGTCATCTACTAATCGGAAGGTTGGTGGTTCAATTCCTGGCTGTTCCAGTCTGCTCCGGTCTGCATGCCAAAGTCCTTGGGCAAGATACTGAACCCCGAGTTGCTCCCGATGCGTTCATCGGAGTGTGAATGTGTGTGAATGTTGGATAGAAAGCACTTATGTGTAGAAAAAAGTGCCTGTAAGAATGGGTGAATGAGGCTTGTGGTAGATCAAAAAAGTGCTTTGAGGGCTCAAAACAGA
>VVAS01096689.1:0-10671 GCA_015103295.1 Ptychochromis oligacanthus | reverse complement strand
GTGGGGGGGGGGGGGGGGGGGGGGGGGGGGGGCATTATGGCTTCTGAGAACAAAAATACACATGAATGGGAAATGATGAATGATCCCTTTTTCTGCATAGAAATGTAGTGCATTAGTAAGATTACATAATTCAAAATAGGAACTCCCTAAAGCAAATGAAGCTTTTACTTCACAGTGTCTCAGTCTTTTGTTAATGTGTTCCTTTCTTTGCCTTTGACAGTTATGCAGTTATTTTTTTTTTTTTTAAATTGGCATGTTACATCATAAGGGTAGGGGTCGCAGAGTTTAGACCTGGAAGATGTCATATTTTTATTTTGAGCATTTGCTGCCTTGAACTGGCTCTGTGGCTGAATAATAGAAGCATGTCTACAG
This sequence comes from Ptychochromis oligacanthus, assembly GCA_015103295.1. Taxonomy (NCBI): domain Eukaryota; kingdom Metazoa; phylum Chordata; class Actinopteri; order Cichliformes; family Cichlidae; genus Ptychochromis; species Ptychochromis oligacanthus. The sequence goes on along the minus strand of VVAS01096689.1, from coordinate 10,299 downwards.
ACAAATATCTAGAGAGAGTAACAAGAAAAAAGGGTCTCAAGTCACTCCACTAGATCTATGTAGTTTAACCAGATGTCATTATAGACACTTACGGAGTACTAAAATAAGTCAACAACTTATCAAATTACATTTTTGCAAGGTGGGTAAATATTACTGCATGACTGAGTTCTTCTGCTTGAAGCCAGTGTGGCTCACATAGGACGTGTGAACACAACCTATGCTCAACACATTAAGAACCAAAAATATGCTCTTCCTCTATGACATCTCCTCCATCAACAAACACATCAACTGCAAAACCCACAGTTAAACAGGCAGCAAGACTAAAAGCTGAATTTTGCAACCTCTATCTCCCTGTGTGTCTCTTACAGTGTGAATGTACCCCTTGCCTTCCTGTCAAAGCAGTGTTGTGCCAACGAGGGCTCCCGTACAAAGTGTGACTTGCATGCACAACTGGCTGCTCTACTGGTGGTGGCACAATCAAAATCATTATTCCCCAATATTTTTCATGCTTAACGTGGATGGGAAATAACTTCAGTAGATGTCAAACAGCTTTGTTTTTGCTCCTGTCTCTCAAATGCATTGTTGTTTGGCTGCACAGTTTCCAGACATCTGAGGTAATGCCCAGTAGCAAGTGCAGCGGCAGCAAGAGGAGCAAAAAGGAAGTATAGCAGGTGGTGAGGGAGTGAAATAGGAGAGGTGAGAGAAGACGGGTAAGAGGTGCCTGAAAAGGGGACAGAAGAGGAAGAAGAGAGGACGGCCAGGAGGCAGCTTTCTGCATCTAACTGGCTCAGTGCAGTTTGTGGGCTTGCAGGTAATCTCTCCCTCTCTCTGACCTTGAGGACTTACCTCAGGACAATCATAACTTATGCCAACTCAACATAGAGAGAGAGAGAGAGAGAGGGAGAAAGAGAGGGGGAGAGAGAGGGGGGGAGTGGGCATAGCGCTGACCCAAGCACATCTCTAGAGGATATCACCCCAACCCAGGGGGGCTTACACTGCCAACAGCATTAACTTCCAATTTTTTTTTTTTTTTTTTCCAACACAGCATGCAATCAAGCAAGAAAGCAAGCACTGGTATTGTTTGTCTGATGAGTCTGTACACTGCACAGACTGCACTGCACGCTGTTGTTGTCCTTCTCTCCCTTCACTCTGCCTTGTGGCTTCTTTTCTTTTTTCTCTGTGCTTTCCTGTCCTCGTCTGTCCTCTCCTCTTTTTTCTTAACGTTCTTAAATACCTTGTCCTTCATTCCCACCAAAGCAGTACTTTGTTCTGTTCCCATTACACTGGTAATTAAAAAAGACAGCCACTGATTTTGCCGAAGTAGTTTAGATGGTAGATATAAAAGTGATAAAATGGACAAAGGGCAGAGAAAAAATAAATAACTGGTACCTCATTTAAGTGTTCGTTTTTTTTAGTTTTTTTTCTTTTTAAAGGACATACCAAATGTGAAAACAGCCTTAAAATCAAAGAAATACAGAAGAAGAAGAAGAAATAATAATAATAATAATAATAATAATAACAACGATTATTATTATAGCAAACATGAATAAATAAATATGCTTTAATATTTAAAAAGCAGATTGCATGGGTTGTGGCTGCTTTTCTTTGTCTTTGGACAGACATCCTCTCTGCTTCCCTGCTTGACAGAAAACCAGGGTGGCTTCTTTTCAAACGTTGCAGAGTGGGAGTGCTTATCAAGAATTAATGACGCCTTTCAGACGTAAACTTAACAAGCTATACTTATCAGGCATCTTAAGTACGATTCCTGGTGCTCAATAAACTCTAGCTTTCAAATTATGATGAATGATTGCTTAAATGTACCTGATGAGTCATCTTAGATTAGCACTCCCAGTTTGAATGAGCTTGCACAGTGTTGAGTAAAACATTTCCTCAAACCCAGATGCGGTGAGACAAACGGGAAGCTGCCAAGAGAGGAAAGCCGTGCCATATAAGCAAACTACATTTTCCTTTTAGCGACTTCGGAGGGTGTGCTGACACGGTTGGAGGCTTATGAGTGTTCTTCTTTGGCCAAGTCCTTTCCCGATGAATCTGCAGACTCACTCCAAGATTGTCTAAAAATGTTTTTCTTTTTTTAATTGGTGACTTCTCTTTCTTTGTGTCTGTGAATTTTACTGACTTGATAGGATCTGATCACCATATAAAACAAATGGGTGGGAAAGCGTGTGCCGCTAAACTGATGAAAGGCCATTTAGGGCTGATGGTAATAACCAGTGTGAAACACAAGCCTTTGAGATCAACTGCTGAAGTGGAAAGCATTCATAATTTCACAGCAGCCTTTTGTGTACATATTTAATGAATTGAGGAGTATTCTGCTGAAGTCGGTTAGCTCTAAATTCAATGCACTCTGAGTCTGAATTCAAAAAGCAGAAAAACGTATTACAGTCCCGGAACTCTCTGACAGAAATGACCCTGGGAAAACTGACCACTGATCAAAATTCTGAAAAGGCAACAGTATTTGTTTTTGTTTGTTTGTTTTCAATACCATAGGCAGCAAATGTACCAAGTAGGGTTGACAAAAAATTGATACTCAGATACTCAGATGCCGTCTTCGCCTCTTCCAGCTAACACAACTTCACACAGCAAGGCTGCAGACAGGCAGGCACCCCCCTCTCCTCACAAACAGCTGAACGCGTGAACAGTAGCACAACAAACCTGGCAAAGCATTTTAAAGACCGACACCCTGCTCTTTATGAGGAATTTCCAGAGGTCAGTAAAGCTCCTGTTTCAACAACATTGAAGTATTAAACAGCTTTCGTTCACGTTAACCTAGCCGGCGCACACGCTAATGCTAGCCATTTAACTACTGCCTGATAGCAACTTTAGCCGTCTGTTAAGTTATCATTAAGGCAGTGTATAGCAGCGATGGCTATTAACAAAACAACAACGTCAATGCTAGAGCGAGGCAGCAAATGTTATCGGTCCTCCCTAGGCTTAATAGACGGTGTTACTTTAACAGGATAACATAATTATTGGTGTCTAAAAAGTTTTGTGTTTCTCTTAAAAGTCCCAGACTGAAGATGAGAAAAGTCTATCAGTAACTAGACAGAAACAGCCGCAACCTACCTTACCACCTCTATTTGATCATCAACGAAAATGTGCTGCCAAGTCACCGGAATCACAGAAAATAAACAGCAGCTGTAGGTTTGTACCAACCAGTTTTGTTCTAATCTTTATTTGAAAATAAATTATGCCTCCTAATTTGTTCATATTTTTTCCCCCAGTGGTATTGAAAATGGTATCGAGTATTGAGTATTTTCCAGGGTATCAGTAACAAGTTTGAAATTCTAGTATAATGACAACTGTAAACCACACATCCAAATACTTATTAAAGTGGCTTACCAAAAGTTGACCAGGAAGGGATGTTCAAGGTTCTGCATGATCTGCAGCTCTTTCAGGACATTCCTCACTTCGTTCCGCTCCACGCATTTTAGCTTGTTCATGTACTTCATGGCATACATCTTCTTGGTGTCTTTCTTCTGCACAATGCAGACCTTAAGTGACAAGATCACATGTGACAATATTGCGTAAGGTAAATTCCTCTTCCTCATTGCTGGGCGACATTGTGTCCAGGCTGATTATTAATTTTGTATTTTCTTTAAACATTAGTGAAATATTTGAAGAAACCAGTGACCTGGTTGAGCTTAAAACAGTCCAAGTTATGTACAGAGCAAGACAGCATACATTACTCCTAAATATTCATAATTTGTTTCAAGTCAGATGAAAACATCATGCGCTGAGAGGAAACTATATTTTTAATAAACCGGCTGTAAGAACCAATAGTAAATATCATAGCTTTACAGTCAGGGGAGTAACGCTGTGGAATGACAGCACAGAGGAAATGAAAACCTGTTTGTCATCTGGATATTACCACTGTCCATTACACAGGACAACAAAAAAATGTTTTTGTGATCATCAGAATTCAAAACACACTTTTCTAAATCAGTTTTTCACGCTGATTTCAGATCTCTTTTCAGTTTTTTTTCCAGTCACATGAATTTTTTTGAGTTATGAGAAATGTTAATTTACAGTATACTTGCATGCTTACCACATGCAAGTACACTGTAACCTAAGCACCAATCAAGTAAATGTTTCAATATCATCAGTGCGAGGTCAAATAGGCGCGCATCGTGGCACAGACATACTGAACGGTGTCGTTCAGCTATAACTGTTTCTTCAAAAACACTTAGAGTATGATTTCCTTGGGCTAATATCAAATATCATGCAATATATAATTACCATCATCACAAAAAATAGATGTGCTCGAGAAAAACTAAACACAGATTTGAAATCAGCATGAGGAACACTACAAATCCCAAATAAATTTATCTCTGATGAAAATGACCTGTTGACCTGTGTTATTATTGTTATGTGCACACAGAATGTAGGTAGCCTGTATAAAGTTTAGTTTGTACAGTATTTTTGTTTGTTTTTATATAAGGGGTAGGTCTTGGTAAATGTTAAACTTCTACCTACTCCTTGTCAGACTTAAAACATTTACTTACACCACCATGAGTTTGCACCATGAGTTTTTTTTTGCTCATGACAAATGAAAAGATGGAGGGTTTGTAACACCCCTGCAATATAGTCCACCTAAGGAAAGGTTGGGAGGAAACTTTGGAAGGGAAAGATTTGTCTCTAAGCCTGTGATCAAGAATTTAATCCCCTCTTAAGATGTTTAACTTTTCACACCAGCATATTTTGCATTTTAGATGGGAAACATCAAGTTAGATTTCATTAGAATTGCTAGTGCATGTCAGTAGGGAATGCAGTCAGTTTTGTTTTTTTCCCTAATAAACAGCATGACTTATGGAATCCAGCAAAAAGAAAAAGAACATAACACCTGATTTAATATGACAAGTTGCTGTTGTGTGTATATATCAAATGCATACATACCATATATGACTATTCAAAGAGTAGACACATGCATATTTATTAATATGCTGAGTTGCAGTAACACTATACTTTTTTTGTAGTCATGCTTGTCTGAGCTACAAGCATCAATAAGCTAGTGATTGCTGCTAAGAGAGTGATCTGTGGACCAGCTGGCACGGTTAATCAGCCAAACCCTGATCACATCACTCCTCCCATTGAACAGCTTGCAATCTACTGTGATTAGACTGCTTATCTGTCGTTGGCCAGAGTGTCGATGCTGTGCGGGTCTGTGTTGTGTGCATGCATGTGCGGGTGCCTGCGTATGTGCTTACATGTTCCGTAGGTGCTGAAGTGAATTACTCTGCGCTGTATGGCTTAACATGGTGCTGCTGGTTGTTCTCAAGCAAATCAAACCTTAAAGCTTTACTAGGCTGTATACAATAACAACGTGTGGCCAGAGAGAGGCCGCGGTTACATTTGTAACAACATGGCGCGCTCTGTGTTTAGAGGACTCTGCTAGGAAATTAAATCATGCAGAGCTCAAACAAGTGGTTATTTCACTTCAGAAATTACTGGGGGCCATATCGAAAATTAATTATTATTTCAGTTTTCAAGGAACACATCAACTTTTGTTCGTTTCAGCTTCTACATCATGCAGATTTCATCAAATAATATGACGGTAAACTGAATGAAACATGGGTCGGAAAACATCTATCTTCCTCGGCTTTAGGGAATTACAATTGGAATTTTTTCATAGTGAATAATGTAGAAAATGAGAAAATTAATAAGCCATGACACTAATCAGTAGCTGCAGCCCTAGGATCACATGGAACTTTGGAACGACCTGAGAGATTAGCGTGTATTCTGTCATATTGGACACAGATGTAGTTTTATATTTACTAACTATTTTTATCTTGTTTTTGGCACGTCTTTTCTGACTTTTTTTTCTTTTAATAAATCACTTATATGGCTTTTTCATTTGTCGTTGATTTTTTTTCTCTGAAATTATTGGCTAGGCAGCCTCCTAAGCAGCACTAATGTCCTCTGGGAATGTGTGTGTCACAGCTAATACTATTTTCATTGCTTGGACCAACTTGATTTTCTTTTTGTTCTGTATACAGACCTATATCATGTTTCTTTGGGGATTAATACGACTGTGTTTTTTTCTGTTGTTTCCAACTTATCTTTGAGTAACATGGTTACCTCCTATCCTATCTGAAAAGAAAACACAACATGGACTTACCTTCCCAAAGCTCCCTTTTCCTATTGCCCTCAAGATCTGGAAATGGTCGAAATTAACTGTGGGGTGATAAAGAAGACAAAAAAAATAATAATAATAATAATAACTGCTTCTGTTAGAATAAACACAAAACAAAAACAGAAATTCAAACCTGAAATATTACAAGCATATAATATTATTGAGGTAGGACAAACAAGACAGTACTGTACTATTGTTATGCATGAGTCAGTGGCATTGACACCACACTACATCCTTGGATATTTGAGAAAGTTGTGGATTTCAGTTTCATGAACTGAACATACATGCTTCTGGAGGAGTAAATATGAACTAAATGAAAATGTCTTACAGGGAGATACAAACCTATAAGAAATTAAACTATAAATGTGCATCTTTTAAAACTAGGTCACTGAAACATTATAAATGCAAAAGGTTGAATGTGTCACACCAGTTACAGTAGGTTCACTGTGAGGTTTGCTTTGAGCTCATTTTAGGACAATACACCAGTCTTGCTGAAACAGATGGAGGTCTCCGGGGCAACCAGAAGTCGCAGGCATTATATAAAAGAGAAATGAAATAACCTTCAGCCACAAATGTGTCTTCTATGATGTCTTTTCCTGAACAGCCATCTCAAACATCCTAAACATTTCTTTAGCTCTCCTTTCTTGCAGATTCATATTCTGCCAGCCTTTGTATCCCTTCTCTCACTCCCCGTGTTTCACTCACACACAGACAGACACAACCTAAACCGCAGCTTAACTCCCTATCTCACTCTCCTCCATTTATCAGCAACATTTATTGTCAATTGGAACCGGATGGGGCTGTTTGTTTCTTGCTGTCATGACAACCAGGACAGAAGGTTTTCCCTCTCTGCCGTTTCCCCGAGGATGGAACAGCTGCTGCCCACTCTTTCCACTCATCTGTCTGTGTGTGAGTGTCACACTCACACACAGACAGACGAGAGACACACACGTATTAGCAACTGCATTCACAATCATCATGAAAAATACACTTGTTTTTTGACATATAGTGCTGACTTAAATCATTACCTGCCTTCTTTTGCAGCAGTACACCGTGCACACACATACCCACTCCGCCTGTAGTCACTAGATCTACTGGATGTGACAGTTAATGTTATGCTCTGTTAGTCACGTATATCTGGCACATCCTCGTCTCACACTATCTGTGTTGGAGTGTTTACACAACCTACTCTGATGGCCCATATGAGGTCCGCTTTGTAATGCACACGCATACATGTATGAGCAGATTTACAGATGCCCTTGCATAAACTCAGCATATACAGAGACACACTTTAGGTAAACATGGTCATTTTTCTGCTGAGCTTATGTTTTGTTTTTTGTTTTTTTGAGATAGACAGCTGTGATTGTGGTTAGAAGCAGACAGAACCAGAGAGAAAGAGCAAGAGAGTGAGCGAGAGAGAAAAAGGCAGACACAGAAAGAGAGGGAGAGAGCAAGGTGGAGACTCACAATTTACTAGCGGTACTTTGAATGGTTTAATGTGATGTATTAAATGGACACATGAGTAACAGAGCGTGTAATGATCAAAGTCTACACATGAGTGGAATTGACACATTGACAGCCTTTCCATGACTTAAACCAGCTGAGGAAATCATATGACTGGGGAACTCATCTGCTGGTCAATTTGAATCTGACTGACACATGCTAATCTGTTTGGACTGAAATAATCACGCTTGCTCAGTTTGAGCCTCACACAAGTCTCTCGTACTCTCAGTATGACTGCTACATACTCTTTCTTAGTATGCCCAAGCTAAGCTGGGTACATTTCAAATTGCATCCTTTTCTAGAACACTTGCTCTGACAACTGAAACAGAACCCATGGGTCTGTCCGCTGCAATGTGACTAAAGTACGGCAAGCAGTAAACAGGGCTTGTCGATTTACTAGGTTACACAAAGTGGTACGCGCATATGTCACATGAGGGACACCTGAAGTACACCCATCACTCCCCTGGGGAGATAAACATGTCTTGACAGAGTTCACCTTCACGCACACACCTCTGTGTAAATCAACTAATATGGGTTGAGTTTAAGCTATAAAATATACATTTGTCCCTGCATTGAAGCCAGCATAGGAAACTGTCCATTCCACAAATAAGTTGATTCCTGATTTGGATTCACCACTGAGCAGGAAACACATTTTAAAAATGTGATTACAAAAATATTATTTTCGGTTTTTAACTGCTGGCTTAGATAAAATATTTTGTGTCTATTTTTATTTATTTATTTATTTTTCATCTGCTGTGTATGCTAATTTACTATACCTTTTAATGCATTTACAAAAGGGCACAAAAAATAAACAATGTATATAAAAATGGCACTGAAATGTAGCTATATTTGTACAGGATATTGTGATTAAGTTCATTTGTGTCAGTTACTAATCTCTGTAAATCTCTGCAAGTGAACATGCATTAACTGTAGATAAGTGGAAGCTTTCTGGTTTCCATTTGTAGTCTGAGTTTCAATGACCAATCATGTTTGAGCAGGCTTTGGTTGCATGAACTGAGAGCAAACGACAGATTGCATCTGCTGAAATGCACTGTTGAAACGATCAGCTGTTATCTAACAACTATTTAGCTTTTTATTAGCTTTTTTTAATTTAATTTATCTGCATTTGTAAACAATGACAGCAGACAGAACAGGAAGCCTTGGGCCTGATATTTGTTGGCAGTACAGGAAGCTCCAAAATATTGGTTGTTATACCCGAAGGCTCTCAGCAGACTAGGCAATGGGTTCCCAGACTGTGTCTTAGTAAATCACTTATCTTTATATATACAGGCAGTCAGTGTGTAATATATGGAGAATCAACACAATTTTTTAAAATCTAATATACAATGATAGTCTCAGACTTTGAAATATGAGCATTTACAAATGTTCACTGCAGACTTTACAAACAAAGCATCAAAGGTCACCTTTCAGTGACCTTTGATGCTTCTGAAGCATAGAGTGAAAATTCAATTTGCATCTTTATTACTACTCAAAGGAGTGAGTATGTGATGCATACTCAACATGAAGACCACTACCACTTGTCAAAAGAAAAGATCAGAAGTGGAGATTCTTGGCAGGTTAAGAGATGCAGTAATATTGGAAGAAACACTTACCCTGGCACTAAGCCATGCAAAAACAAAAAAGCTGTTTTGCCTTGTATAGCTGTATGTAGAGCTCCAGTCTTTTCTGTCTTTTTCGCCAATAATCTCTCTCTCACCGTCTTTAATATCCCCCTCAGTCTCCCAGTTATGCACTGGGTTCCAGGTATGTTAGGCATACAGTATAGAGAAATAAGGGAATATAATAGCTACACTCCAATGTGGAGCAATAACAGTAAAGTAAGTAAAGTATTTGGTTCCTCAAAAGAGGAACCCTTCCTGTCGCTGACAACAGTTTCATCAGCGCGGGGATTACTTTGTTTTCAGTGTGCGGGGCTTTTTTTTTTTTTCTTTTTTCTTTTTTCTTTTTTTAAATTCAGAACAATGCGTGTGTGTTTATTATTCCCCTGCCCTCAGTGAAATCGCCCACGCTGTTTTGTGAGAGAGAAGTGTCAGAGAAGGTGCACTATGGCATTAACTCAGAATTTAGAGGAGCTCTGTTATGAATGACATTTCCAGAACAGCACACGAGATGACTAAGCAGCAAGGTTAACCATGAATAATGAGCTGATCTTTGATAGAGGTTGCCTCCGGTGCAAAAGAGAAAACCACAGATAGAGATTTCATTAGAGAGTGTGTGGCAGTAATTTAAAAGTCAGGGTGAAAAAATCTCATTCTGGTTTGTCACATAATAGTTAAGTTCATAAAATTCCAATGATAATTAGTGGAGTAGTATCTTGCCTGTGTTTAAACCTTGGACATAACTTTTGTTTGCAACTTCATAAAAAGATACAAATGTATCATGTCATCTAATATACTGGATACAGATAAGAACCTCTAAGGTAAGAAAAACCTGGGAAAGCCACTTCACTTGTAAATTACTGACTTTTTTGAAGACCTTGGGGTGTAGCCAAAGGGGAATTAATTTCAGACACTGACTCAGATCAATAACATCACAATGTATTATCTACTTAGGACACAAAGAAAAAGAAAATTTATTCCAACCAGGAGCTTCTTACCTTAGAGGTTCTTATCTGTATCCAGAAT
>VVAS01096668.1:2150-12559 GCA_015103295.1 Ptychochromis oligacanthus | reverse complement strand
TTTTAAATACTTGAAGTGGGGAGAGTGGGGAGTTTTTTTTTTTTTTTTTTTGCTTAGGATACTTTTTAAAAGTGGTTTTGGTGTCAGCAAACAGTTGCATATTCACACATACAGACACAGAGCAACACTAGCATGTTTTTTAGCTATATGTATTTGTCTTGACCAGTTGGGTTTCCAGCTGAGTATGAGACTTTAGTTCTGTTGGTACATGCTCTTATCCAGTAACTGTCATAAAAGTCTGGGCTCAGATTTCCAGAATGGAAATAGTAGTTAGAATTTCATCTCAATTTATTTTCAACAGTGACCAGTTGACCTAAATGCTATCCCACTTTTTTTTTTTATTTGTGCGTCTGCAAGCCACTTTCCAACCCACCTTCAACCAGCTTCTCTTTTCATACCATATCTGACTGTAATAAGGTAGCAAGATTAAGACTCAAAAGCAGACTCCAAGAAATTGAATAACAAACACACGCACACAAACATACGTGCATGCACACACACACACACATAATCTGAGATCTAATCAGGGGGATGAGACACAGCTGGGGAAACAAGGCACAGGTGAAACTAATCAACGACAATGAGACAAATGAAGTGAAACTAAGGATAAAGTATAAGAGACAAAGGACTACCAAAAATTAAACACGAAGTAGCTAAACACAGAGACAAAGACTTGACAAAAAGACACAAGAGGACGAGGGGGGGATAGAACAAACTAAAACACAAGGAATCAAATTTTAAACAATACATGAACCAAGAACCGGACAGAATACCTATTAAAAAACAAAAATATAAAGACCAAAAAACTCAAAACTCTGGGTCAGGACCCAGGACTATGAGACTGACATCACTGAGGGTGTCTCGCTGGTGTTCTCACCACCTCCAGCTTTTCATGTATGAACATGGAAGGGTAGAGAAGTCCCAAGACAGAACCATACTGCCAAACATAAATGAATGCAGATGGAAATAATTATTTTCTTTTGACTATAATGGTCCTTACTGAACATTTTTTAAACATTTTTACAGATACCTGCTAAGTGCATCACTATATTCACTGGCTTGTTGCTAACTTTATCTTATTGCTGGGAGGAATTCATTTATCTGAGCATTTTCGACAATAGCACATATTAGTTCCAGCTATCAGCTAGCTAACAACTTTTTGTATAAATGGTGGAACTAATATAGAGGTTGAAATTGGTTAAATTCATCAAGTGGCCAGAATGTTGCTTTTTGTCTGCTTGATGTGTAAATGGTACACCTTATAATTTATTAGCCACCACAACTCCATAGTGTGCAAGTTTAAGTCAGAGGTTAGTTTTTCTGTGCTGCTTCTGCACCTAACAACAGATCTTTATTTTTTAACATCCTGACCTTACCTCTTGCAGCTTTAAATTTGCCAGCATGTGTATTCCCACAGGCCAGAGCTGTCCTCTGTAGTCGGCCTGAAGGGCTGCGTGAAAGGATTCCAGTTCCAGAAAAAAGACTTCAACCTGCTGGAGGAGCCTGGCACCATTGGCATTAGCAGCGGCTGCCCTGAGGAGTCCTTTGTAAGTTCTGCCTATACCACTTCATATCCTCAGTGATAATGCATTGTGCATGCCTCTCTGAAATCAATACCAAATAGGGGTATGGATTGGATGGTACCAACAGTAAAGCACACAAAACACACAAAAAAGCTGGTTCAGCAGCTTCTATGACTCAGTCAATATTCCCACTGCTGGGTCACTGAACTGTGAAAGTGAAATGTGTTTTTTGTCTTGACAGATGTCCCGTAAAGCCTATTTCGCTAGAGAGGGTTACCTGGGATCCACAGCAAAGATTTCACCCTTTGACAACTTTGAAGGAGGACTCAGCTTCAGAACGCTGCAACCCAGCGGACTCTTGTTCTACCACAGTGAAGGGGTACGCACACCTATGCTTCATACTCACAAAGAACATAGATTTTTACCTGGTGGTATGATGCACATTTTCAAATGCAAAATGAATGCTTTTGCAGTGTTAAAGCAACATTGTCTTTAATGATGCTGCTGACTGATGAAAAGATTTTCTTCCTCTTCAGTCTGACGAGTTCAGCATCTCCTTGGAGAACGGCGCAGTGGTCCTAAACAACAGAGGGGTAAAGGTCAAATCACGCAAGAAACAATACGATGATGGAAGGACGCACTTCTTACTGGCCTCAGTGAACAATCAGAAGTAAGGGTTTAACTTAACTGCTGGCAGCTGTTTTTGGTGCACATCTGTGTTAGTCTTTGAGGCTCCACATCCTGTTTCCTCTCAATTATACACATTTAAATAAAGCCAAGTCTCAAAAGAAGAATGACTGGACCCGTTGAAACTTCACATTTGAACTTAACTGTTTAACATCCATGTTGATGTGTTCGCACTGGGTTTTGTTTGAACCACATGCTAAAAAGGCGAATTTTAAGCAACTAGAAGATGTTACCTTTCAAACATTTAATACATTAATTTTCCCTAAAATGAATGTAATAGTTTTTGGTTAAAAAGAGATGCGGTTCACCAGTGACCTGTTGGATTTTAACTCCTAAATATCCATTGGTATGTCTTGCTTAAGGTTAGTGTTGGGCTCATACCTACCCCTTTATATTGGATTTTCACCCATATGTCATACCCAAATGGAGATCTTATAACAGGGTAACCTTAAGGGCAAAATGCATGTAAGAGACTTGATTTGAAAGATAACAATCTTTTTTTGTGGCCCTGTGATAGACTAGCAGCCTGTCCAGGGTGTATCCCACCTTTTGCCCCATGAAAGCTGGGATAGGCTCCAGCACCCCTGTGACCCTGAATTAGTGTCTAACTGGGACCTTTCTGTGTAGAGTTTGCATGTTCTCCCTGTGCCTGCATCAGGTACTCCGGCTTCCTCCCAAAGTCCAAAAACATGCACGCTAGGTTAACTGGTGATTCTAAATTGGCCGTAGATCCGAGTGTGAATGGTTGTCTGTCTGTGTTAGCCCTGCGATGAACTGGAGCCCTGCCCAGGTTGTACCCCGCCTCTCACCCAGTGTCAGGTGGGATAGGCTCCGGCCCCCCTGCAACCCAGAATTGGATATGCGGTTAATAAAAAAGATGATTAACTAAACTTTAGTAAACTCTTATTTTACTGTTAACATATATTAAATATAATAATAAATAATTCATCTTTACTAATCATCAGTAATTTATATTTATGTCATTAGTTTGTGCAGTAAAAATTATTTTATGTCAAAGTTGTTGGCTTCTCACAGACCTTTGGTGTCAGTGCCATTATGTATGTGTTACAGCAACACTGAGAAGAATCTTAGTCACTAGTTGTTATATTTTAATCCAAACCACATTTTTTCTGCACCTAACCAAACAGCTAGCAAATGTAAAAAAAAACACAACTAACCAGTAAGAGAATTACACCATAGTCACGTCATCCACCAACTTATACATGCTTTATCCGGATTGTTACTGCAAAGTTGCAACTGGTTAATGAACCATTTACCAGTTAGTAGATATTATTAATTATCACATGTCAAGTCACCATTTATTAATTATTAATTAGTTACCAACCTTGACAATGGTATTAGGGCTAAAAATATATATCAAAAGTTAAAAGAACAGCACCACACATTTGTAACATTTTAACAGACCTACTGCTTTTATACATTCACAACTATAACGTTGTAACAAACACTGCATGAATAACATTCAGTCAAATACATAAAACATCTGGCAGGTAAATAACAACTTCAGGCAATGCAACAACAAAACAGGAATAGCACACACAAGGAGGAAGAAAAACAGGCAATAAAAAGATTAACAGCAGCACCAAGAAACTTTATGATGTATTAGTGGGTTGGAAAACAATGGCAAGCATGAGATTGTCAGTTTGGACGCTTATTGCATCTTTGGGTGTTGCAAACAGCAGCTGTAGTTTGCAACAAGTAGAATGGTAACATTTACTCAAAGTGCTGTATGTGAGCACAGTTTTAAGGTACTTTTTTTTTTATACATTTTATGTGCATTCAGTGTGCCACCACAAGCTTTGTACTGCATGCCAACATCTGCAGTAAGGTCCAGTCAGCCTTTTACAGATAATGGTAGATTACAAATTAACGTCACATACACCCTTGCAGACACTGATATGAAAAGCATGAATTAACCCAAAGTGGCACATTAACAGCTAAAGACAACCTTCTGAAGTGATGAAACTATTCCCCTCAGGTATTTACTGCTGGTGGACGACAAAGACAAACACGAAATGAAGCGTCCAGCATCCGCCACAAGGTCCTCATCAGACTCTGCTGTGAAGACCTTCTACTATGGAGGATCTCCAAGAAGTAGCATCAAGAACTTCACTGGCTGCATCAGCTACGCCTACATCAACAGGTAAGGCACATATAAAGTGAGAGGGGATGTGACTGGTTTCTAAATGAGGATTTGGCTCTAGTTGTTAATTAGTATGGATGTGCTTCTACAGTCACTGATGAAAAGACTCAAATGAACCTGTGAGGACATGGAGTTTGTTGCTACAGATCAAGCAGCAACTGCTGGTGCTAAAAATGAAGCAAATTCAGAATGCAAAAACTGCTGTTGCTCTAATGTCCACTCTTAGCTGGTTCCAAATGTGAGTCACTCCCAATAGACTCTTATGTTACCATGCTCAACAGCATTAAAAATCATGTATAGTATATAATTTGGTAAAGTAAATTATTTACGGCTATATAGCTAATTTTACCATTTATAATACAAGCAATATTATTATAAAAATCTGAAAACATTTCCACTGCTATGCAGATGATAGCCAGTTATCCATATCTGTGAAACCAGAAGACACAAATCAATTAGTTAAAATAAAGACATGTCTTAAAGACATAAAGAACTGAGCTACCCATAATTTTCTACTTCTAAATTCAGACTGAAGTTATTGTATGTGGCCCTGAAAATTTAGGGTCTTTACCCTAACATATAAAGCGCCATGAGGCAACTGTTGTTGTGATTTGGTGCTATACAAATAAAATAAAATTGAATTGAATTGAATTGAAAATCTCAGAAACACTATGTTTAACTAGAATGAGTACTTATTCTGGATGATATCTTGGGCTCCACTGTGAGGAACCTTCAAGTCCTTCAAGATATAACTGACAGTATAGGTTATATCCTAATGACTATAAACAAATATCCAAGATTTCCTTATTTCATCAGCACAAATTAGAAACATCCTTTCTCAGAGTGTTGTTGAAAAAATAGTTCATGCATTTTTTACCTCTAGGCTGGACTGGATCAGGCTGTACTAAAAGCTCCCTGATAAGTCTTCAGTTAATCCAAAATGGTTCAGCGAGAGTACTAGCAGACTAGAAAGAGAGATCATATTTCTCCCATGTTGGCTTCTTTTCTGTGGCTCTCTTTGCAATCCAGAATGGAATTTAAAATCCTTCTTCTCACAAAGTTCTGAATGATCAGACCCCTCATTGTACCATGTTATCCAAATAGAGCACTTCACTTTCAGACTGCAGGCTTATTTGTGGTCCCTAGGGTTTCCAAAAGTAGAATGGGAGGCAAAGCTTTCAGCTATCAGGTTCCTCTCTTGTGGAACCAGCTCCCACTTTGGATTTAGGAGAAAAACGCCATCTTTACCTTTAAGATAAGGCTTAAAACTTTCCTTTTCGATAAGGGCTGGATCAGGTGGCCCTGAATGATCCCTTAGTTATGCTGCTATAGGCTCATGCTGCTGGGGAACGTCCCATGATGCATTTAGCATTTCTTATATATGTGACTAATGCATGTCATTAACGTTTGTCTACTTCCTCCCATAGTTTGTGTTTTGTCCTTGGTCTCTCTGTGCTCCTCTTTTTCTCTTCTCTTACCCCTCACCCCTCACCCAGTTGCAGCAGATGGCTGCTTTTCCCTGAACCTGGTTCTGGTGGAGATCACTTCCTGTTAAAAGGGAGTTCTTCCATCCTACTGTCACTAAGTGCTGCTCATAGGGGATCATCTGAATCTGATTGTAGGTGACTCCTCTCCTAACATTGTAGGGCCATTACCTTGCAATATAAAGCACCTTGAGGCAACTGTTGCTGCAAATTGGTGATATGTAAAAAAATTTAATTGAACTGAACAACTCTACAGTGGGTTATTTGTTTATATAACTTATTCATTTAGATTTTGCTAAGGCTTAAAATTAGGGGCATGGCCACTTTGATCAACAGGTGTGCTGATACAGGCAACTGTAGCTGATTGCTATGTGCTAGGACTCACCTCCACTATTTGGACCCACTGAACTGCACCTCTCACTGTGTTTGTGCAGTTGGTGCCTTTTAGAACATTTTTAATGGAACTGCACCAGAAAGGGCATCTGGCATAAAACTCTGCCAAATCAAACATGTGGAGCTACCCGCTGTGGCAGCCCGTTGTGACAAGGGAGCAGCTGAAAGTAGCTTTTATCTGACATAATATCACCTGCTGTGTGGTACAGACCATTCAAGGAGTTTGTGCTTCAGTTTTGGTGAGTGAAAGTCTAGTGTTTTATTAGTTTGCTATTTAACACTAATTAGCAGGTACGTGTGTTTCCACCCTCACAGTTTATGGATGCAGCTTCCTAACAAAGCTTGCCAGCATAATAACTTAGCACTTCATCTTCTTATCCATACATTCAGTTCTGGCTGCAAAAAAAAACAGCATTTTTGCAGCCAAAACACATGTGTCAAGGCTTCAAAATGCAGAGTCCAAAACCAACAGGTGGCATTATGGTGGCTACTTTCATCTTTTATGTAAAGTCTATATAATGTGTTAAGAGTGTTTGGCATTCCTGCCCTGTCACTTCTTGTGCGTGTGTTTCTGTAGACTAGACCGGGACATTGAGCCTGAGGACTTTCAGAGGTACCCAGAGAAGGTCCAGGCTTCCCTGCAAGACTGTCCAGTACAGCGCCCCCCTGCTGCACTGCTATCAAGTCACAGGACTAACACTTCTAGAGCCAAACATAGCCAGTCACAGAAGGTGAAGTGAAAATAGCAACTACAGTAGACCTTAGTTAATTCTGGATCTGTTCTGCAGCCACTTTGGGCTAATCTGATGTTCAATAAATGCTCTCACAGGTTACCAGAGATAAATCTAGCCTCCCTCCAGGGGTGATGGAACTAAGGAGTGATGAGCAGGAGTTAACAGAGCCAAACATCGCGTCCTGCTTCCTTTCCTCAAATCCCAGATCGACCCGCCAAGCCTTCCGGTTCGGTGGCATCGCCAACAGCAGGCAGCACTACACAGACTTCCCAGACTCCCTTTCTCAGAGGTAGGTCAGGCCAATAACTCTAACCTCAGTGCCAAGTCTACTCAAAGCTGACTCTCCACATATTCTTCATGCATGTCTTTCAATGTGGTTTTTGTGTCTACATGCATGACTAAATGCATCTTTGTTCTTCCAGGTCCCACTTCTCCTTGTCACTGAAGACCCACTCATCCTTTGGCCTCATCTTTTATGTATCTGATGTCCAAGAGGACGATTTCATGGCTCTCTTCCTGGCCCATGGGAAGCTTGTGTACACTTTCAACGTAGCAGACCAAAGAGTTAAAATCAAGAGTGAAGAGAAATACAATGATGGTGCTTGGCACAATGTAAGTTCATGAAGTCATTCCATCTGTCAGTCTTATATTTAAGCAAGCATGGGTGTTTGATCGCTTATTTATGTATTAAAATGACAACCTCTTCTCCTGCTGAAGGTTGTTTTTATCCGTGATGGGAGTGTGGGACAATTAATAATTGATGGGCTCACAGTGCTGGAAGGCAGAGTTCAGGGAAGCAACGTCTCCTGGCACGTCAGCAGCCCCCTCTATGTTGGAGGAGTTCCTCCAGAGAGAGCCCAGAAGAATATTCAGGTACAAGTTAAAGTTTCCTGTGTGGAAGACATTAAACAACAGAAAAAAAAGGGGGCAAAGAAGCCTGAAACTGGAATCCACTCAAGGACTTTATTTATAGGCCTATGTTTGTCCGGAAGATATGTGGTCATCCAGCCCTGCTCAGCCATTCCCACAGACAAGAGGAAACCACTATTGTGACCCTTTTCCCTTTAGAGCTCAACAGGAAAGTCTCCTCTCAGTTTTTAGTATCAGAGCTGATCTAGGGGACCCTTCCGCTTCCTGTTAATCCCGTTGTACAAAAATCAACTGCAGTTCAGCCAGGGATGCAGCACGGGGCGCTCAGAGATAGTCCTTAATGAATAGTAGTGAATTCTAAAATAATAATTTCTGCCCTCTTCAGATGCACCATTTCACCGTAACGTTAAGCTGATAAAATGCTCCACTAACTAGTTGCTAACATTTTTCTGTTGTTTGTTGACAGACAGGTTTAGCTGGTTTGTCAAAGTGTTTTCCCCGAAAAAACAGCTGTGGGCCATTAAATCAAAACAGTGAGCTAAAAGACACTAAACAGTTCTGCAGACACGAAGGGAATTAAAGGGTCAGGTGGTAATTCTCTGTGGTGTAGGACGCTAAAAGCAATCTGCTGTGGATTGCCCAAAGTCACGTGATCCAGTGTTAAGATGAAATTATTAATTAATGCAGCTTTAAAGACAGCTTATATGACAAGCACTTTGGCCACATGTGGGAATTACTGGTGAATACTAAAATAACAGAAGAAAAGCTTCTAAGTGAAGACTCATAAAGTTACCAGACTGACTAATTAGATTGCGCAGCCACATCCACTTAAACTTCGCTTAGCTGACATTAGCCATACTGAGCCACTGGTCATACCAGCTATAGCTGCAGATTCCTCAAGTTTAATGTAGTGAGTAATGTTTGTTGTATTGCTTATAAGGCATGGGGCAAAGGTAGAGTGGGCTGGTCGGTGGCTCAATCCCCGGCTCCTCCAGTGTACATGTCAAAGTATTCTTGGACAAGATACTGATCCCCAAGTTGCCCCTGATGTATTCATCGAAGTGTGTGTGTGTCTGTTCTGAGAATGTTAGACAAAGCACTTTGGCATGGAATAAAAGCGCTGTATGAATGTGTGTGTGATTGGGTGAATGAGGCTTTTAGTGCTCAGTTAGAACAGAAAATTGCTATATAAGTACCCGTCCATTTATAAGTGGTTAAGAAAATGGATGGATTAGTTATTACATCTTTAAAATATTCCATGATGCCTTTTTAGTTTCTTTCTTTCTGGATTTTATCTTTATTTAATAATTCTGCCCGTTATCTTTCACCACCCTTTAGAGAAACTCTGCATACAGCTTTACCGGCTGTTTGAAGAACCTTCAGCTTGATGGACAGTGGCTGACCTCCGTAACGGACACATTTGGGGTCACTCCATGCTTTGAGGGAGTCTCCGAGGCAGGAACATACTTTGCTGAGAAAGGAGGATACATTGTCCTGGGTATGTTTCTAGCAGTTTCACATATGTGTTATTTTTCTGTAACTTAGAAACTGAACATAATATGTAAGTATGCAGAGTGTTGGGTTTGTGCAGTCTTTCTCACAGTGAGTAACACCGCACACATTTTGCCACTCTCTGCAACTGTTTGCAAACTGAGCATATGGTATATTACACAGTTCATTAGCCTCACAAGCCCCACAGTCTCTTGTGTGCAGGAAGAGAGTGTGGCTGGGTGAGGGAACATGATACCCTCAGTGCAGCTGTGGTGAAACTGTGTGAGTGGTGAATGAGGGAACAGAAGGGGATGAGGGAAAGGTGAGAGCCCCAACGAACTCAGGAACTGAGCTGCAGCTGTCGAACAAGTCGAGTGATTTCACGCTCGCACCCACCACAGAATAACCGATTAATGCGGCAAAATGTTTATGGGGCTAGAATAGATAAGAAGAAGGCAGAACACACTTCATCTTGCTCTCTCGTCCTCCTCCTAATTCAGATGATTCATTCAACCTGGGACTGAGGTTTGAGCTGGTGATGGAGGTGCGCCCTCGTGTGGCATCAGGGGTGCTACTGCATGTGCACTCAGCAGAGGACTATTTCACTATGTACATTCACCAAGGAGCGGTACGTTTCCAAACAAAATGCACACATTCAAGTCCGTTCAACTGAAGTTTTGTTGTTCAAAAGAACTGTTGTCTTCTAGACAGATATATAGTGTTAGTGGTTTTTGCAGGTGGCGGTTCTTGTAAGTGATGGGACTCATGAGTTCTTCACAAAGGTGTCACCAAAACAGGGAGTGTGTTCAGGCACTTGGCACAGAATCACAGGTAAGAATTTCTTTGTAAGCACACTGTAGGTTTATTGTTCAGAACTGATGTTGTTAGGAGTATCTGATACCAGTCTGAGCAGGTCGTTGCTGAAGACTGGCCTAACACAGTAGCCACATTTTTAGCAGCAATTAGCAAACAGTTTAGGCAAATCAATTCCAGAACCTCATCATAACATGAAAGGCTGCTAGGAAGGAACTGCTACTCCAAAACTATCATTAAAAAAAAAAAA
>VVAS01096649.1:0-12587 GCA_015103295.1 Ptychochromis oligacanthus | reverse complement strand
ATTTTAGATATGATTTTTTTCCTTGTGGACAATCCCCCTCACTCTTGTTTTGAAAGTTGAGTCTTTGCAAACCCAGGTCCTACCGGTCTAATGTGTCCCTACCGGACAGCTGACCAGGTCGATTTTTGTGGTGGTCGAATGAGCTTCAACTCCACCATGTTGAACTGCAGCTGGTGATGGTTGTAGGTGGAGAACTGCTTCGTTATCATATATGCAGCCCGTGCTGCTGCTACCACCAAAAACACAAATTAATTCTGTGGGAAACACTGAGGGACAGTTTGAGAGTATGCAGTGGAGTGGTCCTTAAAGAGTTTCGCAGCAGCAGCAGCAGCATCTTACTAAAGTTGCAGGTCAAGTAAATAGTCAGTAATCCGAGTGCATACAGTCATGCTGTGGACCTTCTTCTCTCTGCTTCATGCTAATGAGAGTCCACCTCTAGACACAGAGTAATTAGAGAATTATGAAAGGCAGAGGTGACAGTGACCCCATTATGGAAAGGAAGATCAAACTAACGACCCATGACTGATGATGGCCTCCGTATCCGCCCGCCAAGGGGTTCAGGGCTGTTTCTGATAGGCAGACACTGGCAGAGAAGGGAGGACAAAAAACAAAAGACGAGATCACCACAACTGGACGCCTACAGATGACATTATCCATGCTTTATAAATACACACTGCCCATTTCAAGGGTCACCATGGTGTAGCCCTGTCAGATCCAACAAGCAAAGAAGCATTTATATGTTTGTTTTTGTCCTGTTTTAGACTCATCAGTGAAAAGCAGAAAAAGAGACTAAAAATACACAGCAGGAAGCTAAAATACAGCACAGATACGGTTTGCCATTTCTGACATATTTCATATTGGAAGCATGGAATGAGAAAAAAAACTACTTTAGCTAAAGAGAAATGACAGGAAATGTCTCTGCAAAGCACGACTGCACACCCACTGCAGAGGTTTTAGGCACTAAAAGCAAAGCGAGGATGATTTAAATATATTCTCATTTTATGCATCTTTACCTCATAGTACCATATTATCCCAATAGAGCGCTTCGCTCTCAGACTGCAGGTTTGCTTGTGGTTCCCAGGGTATGTAAAAGTAGAATGGGAGGCAGAGCCTTCAGCTTTCAGGCCCCTCTCCTGTGGAACCAGCTCCCAGCGTGGATTCAGGAGACAGACACCCTCTCTACTTTTAAGAGTAGGCGTAAAACGTTCCTTTTTTTATAAAACTCATAGTTAGGGCTGGATCAGGTGAAACTGAACCATCCTTTACTTATGGTGCTATGTTGAGATCAGCTGAAATTGCAGTTGAGCTCAACTTTGTGACCTGCTTGACCTAACAAAATGCTCAATTCATTTTCTCTCACAGTTTGAAATAAAGCAAATTTCTAGCAATTTTTTCAGGTTAAATAATTTATTCAAGATGGCAATTTTGCTATTATTATTTTAAGTAGTCTAACATGCTTGTGTCAAATCAAATTGACTTCTTTTGGTTTTTTATGATTTTTCACCTCTCATCCAAAAAGCTTCTTCAGTTCGAAAGAAGTCCAGCTGCCTTCGACTCAACCATTTTAGACCACTATGACCCGGATAACTGAGAACGTACACAGATGTTATTTCATGTAGACACTAAGGAGGTGACAGTTGCAAGAAAAGAAAGAGGAAAATAAAATGCACCAAATTTCTTGGAGCATGTCACTGTATGTGTCCAAACCATTTTGGAAACCGTCAAACTCTTCCTGCAAGGTCCCATAATATCAATAACAAGGTTTTCTTGTGACAGTTTTTCTGACATCTAACAAGATTCTTAGATCACGCTGAGACAGAAAATAATATTATTTTTGTCAGTTAAGATATTAAACTTTACAGGATGACAACGGGGGAGGACGAGCAGCACATTTAAAAAGAGGAAAAGTCAGTTTAAGAGTGAGGAAGAGGAATTTAAGATGAAGTAACGAAGGCAGAAAACTTTCTCACAAATGTCAGAGTACAAAACAAGCAGAAACAAATGCATTCAAAGGCAGGCAGCAAAATAGAGGTGGAGACGGAAAAGGTTCCAGGTGGGAAATACTCGACAACACAGAACTCAGAGCACAAAGACTCAGGCAGGAGAACAGGCGATCTGTCAGAGCAAGCAGAACAGTGGTGGGCTTCCAATGTGAGCGATAGAAACCTGAGAAACACGGCACAAAGAACGAGTGATTTCTGGGACTCTAGAGATGATTATGTGAAACACTCACACAGAGTCTGGGAGCCAAAAATAGCAGACTGGATTGGAAAAATATTGAAAGCAAAGCACTTACTCTTAATAAGACTATATCCACTTCTCTAAAGTTTGCTGGATTAAGAGAACACCGAGTAGAGAACAGGTACTGTTAGCATGCACGGCCATGGGTTTGGTTATTCTTTTGATATTTTTATATTTCCTTTCTGACGGCTGTGGAATATTACCAATGTATTCCTCACACATTTGATAGCACTGCTCCTTCAATTAATCTGCCAAGTAGGAATAAAGAGGCCATATACAAAAGATGATCCACTGTGACGACCCCTAAAGGGAGCAGCCGAAAGAAGAAGAAGAAGGTTTCATACATAGGCAGTCTGTGTGTGTGTGTGTGTGTGTGTATATATATATATATATATATATATATATATATATATATATATATATATATACATCACTTCTGGGTTTGAGAAGTGAAGCCAATGTGGAAGTTCCTTAAACCTGCATTCTTTCTAATTAGGGGCCATTAGGGGACCATTACTCTGGTTACAAAAAGATATTTGGTCCTATAGAAGTCTATGAGAAAACAGCCTTCTGCCATGACCTCAGTAACCACTTTCCTGATGACTTTATGGGCTCAGTCACTCATTTCTGGGTCATACAGATAAAACATAGAGTCAATTTTCTAAATTTTGATCATTCTAAGAGTCAGAAAGGAGGATTATCCAGGGCTCATTGGCTAACAACTGTTCAAGTACAAGCAGCAATGAGCGTGTGGTTTCACCGTCAGATTAACCCCTTACTCATCACATCCGCTTTCAAAACCAAGATGAAGAAAAAAAAACCCCACTCATCTCAAGGCTTCATTATGAGACATCAGAAACCAATGGGTGATTTCATGTTGGCCAACTCCAACACTGTCTACAGTTTCCTATCATCTAAAAGGACCCATGTAAGTGTTCCTAAAACATAAAAGAACTGCTCCAGTTTAAAAAGGGCAAAAAAAAATCTACCTTAGACTAGAAGTCTACCAGGAGACCTTATTGTCTTATTTGAGACCTTTTTTGAGTGCCATTTTCATTCTTTGTTCAGTTTAATTTTCACTTACTGTTCGGTTAAGCACGGAAATTCCCTGGTTAGGTTAAGGAAAAGATTGTGGTTTGGGTTCAAATGTAGCCTTCTGCAAAGTTAAACACACATTAGAAAGCTTTTAATTGTAGGCTGCCAGGCTTCTCATTTCTACCACATGTAAAGGTGACGATGACACCAGTGCACATTTTACATGCCTTTATTCCCACAGGCACGGGAGGTCACTTAATTTTAAGACATCGCTATAGGTCATAAAACAGCTTATACGAGCAACCTATGAAGTTTTCTAGGTTAGGAAAGTCTCCAGAGAGGCTCAGCAGTAGCGTTACATTGATGCAGCAGAGCTAAAACAGTCACACACACTCACACACACTCTCACACACAGCCTGGTGAAACCACAGGCCAAAGTATGACCCACTGAGCTGTAACTTCTGAAGCGACAGCGGTGCAGTGAGGTGAGTTGTGAATGTGAGCCACGGCCCATGGTGAGGGCGGCATGTGGCGGAGCACGGTATGATGATGGATGTCTGACCCACATGAATGCAGCTACCAAAGTGGGTTTACTCTGTAGGTGTTTAATTAGCTGCTTGCATTGTTTTCCAGAATGACCAAAATTGTAGCCTGGGGTGCTCGACGGCACCCCTGCCACAAAGCTCCCTTATTGCATGTTTTCATCCTTTTTTCATATTTTCATGATTTTCTTTCTCCTCATCAGCATTTACCGTCTCTCTCCAGACAGCTCCCTGCTCCCACCAGCCTTCATCCTGATGAGATGCACGGGGGTGGAGGGCTTACCTGTTGATTTAGATATCGCTGACAGGTGGTGGGTTGTGTTCCCTCCCAGGTTTTTTTTTACTCACCCTGGTTTTTCCTTTTGCTGAAACAAGTGTTAAACACAGAAAAGCACAGAACTGTCCTGGGAGCTCTCATTGCCTCACGTAACGACAAAACTGAAAATGCAACAGAGGCTCATCAAAAATAAATCATAAATAGAACCAGCAGTTGTTCTCCAACTGTAAACACAATTATGCTATGCAATACCGCATTTATCTTCATCCTGGTTGGACAGAACAAAAGGGCAAAGCAATTTTAATAAAGGAAAGGACTTAGTTTGTTTACATTTAATGGAGATGAGATGAACAGCAAATGAATTACCAAACAGGCTTTGATCAGGAATAATACAGAAGAAATGCTTCTTATTTATTCCCTACTGTATTAATTAAATCCTACAAAAGGAGTGAATGTCGATTTTCTCGTGTGTGTTAGGGCTGTCATTCTTTGAAAAAACAAGTTTGGATCAAAGTGCGATTTGCACGAATTAGCTTGAATGCAACCCACGCTGCTTAATTTTAAACAACACTGACATTCGTTGGCATTAATTATTCAACAGGCCTCTGCTTCACTTGAGTGACATTGCTTCTGTAACTTCAGATTTGTTGCCTTATATTTGATTTTTCCCAGCTATGGAGTTGAATCCACAATGCTTCCACACAAAACTTCTCAGGTGGCTCGAATTATCATGACCATGGGACCACCTCCCTACTCATGAAGGGTGCATGCAGTGTGAACTCTTTGCATAAGCATGCATAGCACAACAGATACATGTAACGGAGTCAGGCACACTCTAATCTCAATCAAACCACAGTGAAAAGTGCCTGACCTAAGGCTCCAACTTTCTTCTGGTGCTCTTTGGAGAAAATTAACTTATCAAGTCATTCATGTCTTTTTCCATGCATTAATTAATTAATCATAAATACAGTCTTAGTCCTTTATTATACTCTGTTGCGGATATGGACACAGACAGCTGGAGACCTGATGGCTGAGTAGTCATTCCTATCATACTTCTTTGAAGTCTGCTTGAAGTCCGCCACCTGGGGCGCATGCGTAGTTGGTGCATAGTAATGTAAATTCTCCACGGACAAGCGCATGGTCACAAAAAACAGGCAGGCATGTGGACATCCGCGCAGAGCCTCACGTTCACCGTCTGATGACGAAATTTACGTCACTCGGACCCGAGCCGACCGCGGAAAGTATAATCCCTGCTTTAGCGTTTGTAGCAAACTAAATTGACTGATTAGATTATTGTTAATTGCATTTGAACCTCTGCCTCCAATCATAGTTTAAAAAAAAGAAAAAGAAAAAACACTCTCTCTCAATTTTATCCTTTTACATATGAGGACATAAAAATAATCTGGTCCTCAGCAAGTCTTAAAATTAGGTAAATACAACCTCATGAACAACAAAACATGATATACTACTCCATGCCATTATTTATTTAATGAAAATTAAGCCAAAATGCAGAAGTTGTTCTGTGAAAAACTAAGTACAACCTAACTTCTTTAACAGGAATTAAGAGGGTAAGTAGCAGCTAGGTGCTGCTAATCAGATGCACTTGGTTACAGCTAAAGTTCTGCCATAACTGGGTCATGCAACAGGACAATGGTCCCAACCACAGCAAAAAATCGACAACAGAATGGATGAGAAAGAAAAGAATCAAGGTGTTGCAATGGTCAAGTCAAAGTCCAGACCTCAACCCAACTGAAATGCTGTGGTGGGACCTTCAGAGAGCTGTGCATAAACAAATACCTGGAAACCTCAGTAAACTGAAGCAATGTTGTAAGGAAGAGTGGACCAAGATTCCTCCACAACAATGTGAGAGACTGATAAAGTCATACAAGACAACAAATACTTAAAGTTATTGCTGATAAAGATGGTTCTACAAGCTACTGAATCATTGGGTGTAGTTAGTTTTTCATGCACTGCTTTGGCATTTTTGGCTTCTTTTTTCTTAAATAAATAATGGCATGGTATATAATTTGTCACATGCTGTTATTTATCTCTGTTTATGTACTTAATTTTAATACCTGGTAAAGACATAGTAATTTTTATTATGTCCCGATATCTAAAACTTTAGAATTGACAGAGGGTGTACTTTCTTCTTACCATGACTGTACATGCATGAAAGGCCCAACTACACCCAAGCAGTAAGGTGGCCGCTTTGAAGCATCGTTCCAGTGAACAGCAGCGACTGTCTATGGTCCCTCAGTTGAATCCTTTTGGCTAACGCCATAAATATATCTCACATTACATGACATAGGGTTGACTGTTGCATCTCTGAGGGTGAGAGTGGGGTGAAGGGGGCTACAATGATCCGATGGATGAGAGGCAGTGATCCCTACTCTATCCCAGGCAGATAATGATGTGTCATGGGGGTCTGGGAGTGGAATCCAGCAGTTCAACACAAAACCAGGAGCTGAATTTTAAATTGCTGGACAGAACGAAGGTCATTCATGCTGGCTGCTTGCTGCCCCAGACAGAGAGGGGTCAGCTGGTAACAGAGGGGGAGAGAGGATGTTTGAAGACAGAGAAATACAGTATAAAAAAGAGGAATAAGGTACAGTCTGTGGGAACGCTTGTGTCTTCCCACCGTGATGTATTTTCCAGTTTAAACAAGGGATCAGAGTCAGACATGAGATGAGTTTCAGAGCGGGCATTCACTGTGGTGAGGTGAAATTCTTGATAAAATAGTGAGCTGTAACATGTATTGAACAATGAAAGAAGGCCTGTGTGCAAACCTTTATCAATCCTCTTGCTGTCAAGTCTTAAAGACACATCCTACCGCAAGTTTCTTATGTTTCAATAGATTTTTTTCTGATGCTACAAACAGACACAGAGCATTTAGAATCAAGTCTCCATCTCTTTTAATTTCAGAGCTATGCTTAAAACAAAAACAGCAATCATTGTTTAATAATGGAAATCCCTGATCCGGATCACTCCCAAATTCCCAAACAATTGTTCAATGACCGGAGGCTTTTCTGACCGACGAATTTAAGAAAGGATCACTGTAAGTCTTTGAGATAGTTTTAGACAGATAATCCACGTAATGAATTTCCTTTGCAAATGTAATCAAGTCCAGATACTGTAATCGAAGTCTGGTGTGTTAGGAGAAGAAACCTTGGTTACCCCCGAACCCCAGAGACTTTAGCCCCCTGTAAAAAAGGCATGATTGAACATTATTTACACTGGTGGCATAACGTCTCACATTTCACTCGTATGAGTTGCATGTTTTTGATCTGAAATAAAAGCAGAGCTATGCAAGTGTTTTCCCTCACTCTGCATTCCCATTTCAAGTTTCTTTAAACAAACTCCTTGATGTTCTAGAATACAGAAACACAGGCGACTCCTGGAGAATGTAACCATCATATTGGTTTATGCTATGGCCACCAGTTTCATTTTATCAGCTTTGTTTTTTGTGGAATCGTGTTCTCTGGATACCCTTAAGACTCAGCTGTTGTAACTATAGAGGAGAGATACAAATCAGAGTGGCAGCATATTCAAAATACCTCATCACTGCAGGTAAACTCTGAAAGAAATCAGTTTTCAGACCCACATAAATGTTAATTTAGTGGCTCAAGCTTATGGCATTGTGATTGGATGTACTTTACCTTTCAAAAGAATCAATTAATTGTGTCCCTCACTTTTTGTGTATCCATGAATAAATTTAACCTTTAAAAAAAGGGAAGAGCAGTACTCAGAGTCCAGTCCCATTCCAGTAACGTGACTTAAGGCAATAGTGTATGCTTTTGCTTGTTTGCCGGTCTATGTAGTTTCTCAACACTAACTTAATGTTTCAACTAACGAGTAAACTGGGAAAATTTGCTGCCAGCCAAAGCCAAAGGAGTGTGTTCACTTAGTATGTTATCTATTATCAAGGTCTAACATTACTTTACCCTAAATACTGAAGTTTTTAACATTTGGGGTTCAAATATCTTTGCATAGCAACTCCTATATACTCTTTGGAGAAGATGATGGCAACTAAAATGTAGTCAAGGTATTTTTAGGTCATGCATCTAAAACATTTGGCTAGGGTTGGAAAGAATTTGGTTGAGATTTAAGTGTTAATTGAGGTCTCTGAGGTCTCTGCCTCAAAGGATAATATGTTACATATCCACAGATATGAATTCATTTCCTGAAATACTTGAATAGATTTCTGGATAATACCTGGAATTTGTTTGTGGTGTGGGAAAGAACGTAATACTACCTAAAAGTCCAGAACTGATTCAAAACATTTGAATAACTTACTTCTATCAGTACAATTTTAGTCAACATAGTATTGTTATTCCATCTGCAATAAATTATATTTGTCCCTATGGTTCTGGGATCTCTCTGCCTTTCCATGTTCATAGCCAGCAGGGAGATCAGCAGAAAGACCCCTGTAGTGAACAAAACAGGCATCAATGAAAATGGATGTGACATTAAGGGAGTGGAGGTGGGTTGCAAAGTGGCTTGCACAGGTGTATCAACTGTATGCGGACTGAGGGAACTTAAATAGTGCCAATAGGATCTTCCAGTAGGAAGCAAAGAAGGGCATGAGCTCAGCCATCAACAAATCATTATACCATCCCTGCTTCACACAATGTTGGTGCCTCATCAAGATCTCTAAAGTTGCCCTGTAGTTCCGTCAGCAAGACATTACCAACAGATCCTTTAAGTCCTGTAAGCGGGTGTGATGATTTGTTCCAACGTATGCCCCAACACCTGGTCGTTGGTTCATGGTTCATCCCTCCTCAGACCACTCCCAGTAGGTTCTGACTAATGTTTCTGACATGCTCCTGCTCAGTTGTCTTACTTTAACAATTTGGTCACAATCCACAAGTCTTCACACCTACCCTTCCAAAACATTGACTATTAGAACCGACTGTTTGCTTATTACTTAACATTATTCACGTCATCTATGAGTTGTCTGAATGTCTCTGGGAAAAGGCAAAGAAATACTGTTGCAATAAAAAGTCTGGGACCAGAATCAATTCATTAGTACAGTAAAGTGGCTGGAGCTATAATTTACCAGCTAAGAAAAAGTAGATTTAGTGCTAGCTTGGCCTTTAAAGAGCTTTGAAGATGCAGAATAAATCTCATTGCTTCCTCCTGCAGCTTGTTAGGCTGTTCCCCACAGTCGTCATTCATCGCAGCCGTCTTCACTTGAAGCTGAGTGCTGACTCAGTCTGCTGAGAAGCATCGATCATCGGAAGCTCAATGAGGCGTAACTTGTTTCAAGACGGTTCCGTAATAGTGTTGCCGTCCAAGGCGTGATGGCTCGCTGTACATCTGTATTTGGATTGGCACCACATTAGCAAACCACCAAAGCCCCACAGTATCCTTCAAATCAAGATGAGAACTGATGGATATTGCAACAGTAATCTCTTTAAAGTCAACAACCAGCCCTTGTGCTTTATTCATTGTATTGCTGTGCATTACTTAACATCTCAGCATCTCCAGCTCTAGCACCAACAGCACTCCACTCAATTCCTCCTGCCAGCTGATCCCTGCTGGCTCAATTATTTCCCTACAACACTGCATTTGATGCATAACTTGCCAGTTTGCTAGAGGCTTTTGTTTTTGATTGTGTTGGAAATAGCACCAGAGAACTCCCATAATGAATGCATAAATAAGATCACAGGGACTGTTGTTTGTTTTATAAAGACAGCACCTCTTACAGCCCTAACCTTGGCTTTAAAGGCTTTCAGGCTTCAGTCATTCCGGCCTGAAGGTGACTCCTCTGAATCCAGAATACAAAATGCTTGTACCAGTGTCTGTGGACTTCAAAGCCTCACTGTAGTGTAATTTTTCCATTTGTCATCATTTTATCAGCCTGAATGACCAGACTGGGCTCTAACATCTTCCCTATTTGAAAACCCATTTGTCCCTTTTACTCAAATGGAAATCTGGCCTTCTTTTGAACTTTCGCATACTCAAAGAAGAAGACTGGGTATCTACAACTTGACACATTCTTATTAAAGGTGAAAGATCTTAAACATCCCAGATGGTTGCACAAGGACAGAGTCACATTTTTTGAGCTGTTTTCTTTCGGTATGCTGTAGCCTATTTGTTTTGGATTACATATTCTTTACATTAACAGTGACAATTTCCAAGACAGCATTTCACAGTTTTGACTCTGGTTTTCATTAAAATTCCTGATGATATGAAACTTGCCTGAGGTAAGTAATTCATCACCAGTATGATTTTTCTTTCTCTGTTGCTCGCTCTTCTTTTTATAGGATGGATTAGTTATCGCCTTGCTAAAATTAATCCTAATTTGGAGCTAATTTTCCTCTTTACAAATAGTGATTGGTAAACAGCTCCATATTTTGCTTCCTCAGCTCTGTTAATGTAGCTTTCTGTGATTCTCAGTTCTAAAAAATCCTTATTTATCTGGGCCTTATCATGGTGGTTTTTGGTGTCCCTCACTTTATCCGTTGCCTGAAACAAGCAGTTTTAGCTCCTCCCAACCTACATCTGGTTGGTTGCCCCTCCTAAACAGAAAGTTGAGCTGTGTGCTTCAAATGACCAAATAAGCTTCCGATGACATCATACACATCTAACAGTACAAAGAAGAAGAAAAAAAACAACTGTTGAATGTTTAAAGCAATCTGAAGTCTGAGCTTTAGGCTCACAAGAATTATTGGTAGATACACTGACCTCAAAATTTGAAAGTTTGGTCATGTTTAATCTGATCATGCACCACTGGAACAGGAGACATATGTCAGAAATAAGGTAAAGTATTCGACTGCTAGCTGTCATATGTAGTTGTAAGATTCTACTGAACTTCCAACTCTCCTTTGGAGTTCAGCTACACTAAGTAGCAAAACATCACTTGAAATTGAGTTTGTGTGACATCTTGTAACAAACATAGTAACCTTGACCAAAGAAGTAACCAAAGAAGACACAGCTGCCTTATGAAGTAAGGATAGAGGGGATTGATACTCAAAGTGTCAATAGAGGACATGAGTCAAAAACAAACATTTTTAGCTACACTAATAAGTCAGCATCCATCCCTTGGAAAGGAGCCTTTCTCAACACTAACTCAGATAAGAATGGTATGTTTATAAAAAACAATCTTATATCATTGTTTATTCAGTATTTTTAGGTACTTTAAAAGCAATAATGTCCCAGACATTCACAAGCTAGTGCCACATTGACTTCATGATGGGAAAGCATTCAACATGCTGCCAGCATGTTTGTGCTGCTGCTTCACTCAATTGTGGAGAGCCCAACGGTCTTAATAAATCTGAACAGAGAGGCACAAATGTCTCAATTCTTCAGAGAACATTCAACTTCTCCTGTTGGTAAAGAACGAAGTGATCCTACATATCCACTGCATTTTTACTTTGGCAGCGACACATGATCATCTGTGAATGGCCAGTTAGTTTTGTCTGTGAACACCATCTTAAACCAAGCTGATACTAAAAGAATTTCGGAGGCTGCAAAGCTTCACCACCTTCAGCACCAGCTTCACTAAGTACACCTGTTCAACTGCTCGCTAACACCAATATCTAATCAGCCAATTACATGGCAACAGCTCAGTGTATTTAGGCGTGTAGAAATGTTGAAGACAACCCATTGAAGTTCAAACCAAGCATCAGAATGGGGAAGAAAGGTTATTTAAGTGACTTTTAATGTGGCATGGTTGTTGGTGCCAGATGGGCTGGTCTGAGTATTTCAGAAAATGCTGATCTGCTGGGATTTTCCCTTACAACTATCTCTAGGGTTCACAGAGAATGGTCTGAAAAATATCCAGTGAGCAGCATCTCTCTGGAAGAAAATGCCTTGTTGATGCCAGAGGTCAGAGGAGAATGGCCAGACTGCTTCAAGCTGATAGGAAAGCAACAGTAACTCAAATAACCACTTGTTACAACCAAGGTATGCAGAATAGGATCTCTGAATAAGTGCACAACACGTTGAACCTTGAAGCAGATGGGCTACAGCAGCAGAAGGCCACCAGGTGCCGCTCCTGTCAGTTAAGAGAAGGAAACTGAGGCTACAATTCACACAGGGTCACCAAAATTGGACAACAGAAGACTGAAAAAACCTTGCCTGTTCTGATGAGTCTCAATTTCTGCTGCGCCATTCGCATGGTAGGGTCAGAATCTGGCGTAAACAACATGAAAGCATGGATCCATCCTGCCTTGTATCAACAGTTCAGGCTGGTGGTGTAAAGGTGTGGGGGATATTTTCTTGGCACACTTTGGTCCCCTTAGTACCAACTGAGTGTAATTTAAGCACCACAGCCTACCTGAGTATGGTTGCTGACCATGTCCATCCTCTTAAGGCCACTGTGTACCATCTTCTGATGGCAGCTTCCAGCAGGAAAACGCCCCATGTCATAAAGCTCAAATCATCTCAAACTGGTTTCTTGAACATGACAATGAGTTCATTGTACTCAAATGGCCTCCACAGTCACCAGATCTCAGTTCAATAGAGCACAAAGCCCCTTAAAAACCATT
>VVAS01096638.1:2853-14368 GCA_015103295.1 Ptychochromis oligacanthus | reverse complement strand
AGCTTAAATTCTTGGTTTATAAATAAGTAATACCAAAAAAATTGATCAATTATTATGTCAAACTTTACAGCATTATTATTCTGCTGGCAGTTGCTAAAGTTTTCAGCAGCGGTTTAGGCATTTGGTCAACTGGACTTAAAATTTTAATTTTGAACATTGCTGAAAAATTTATTTCATTTGATGGAATTAATGATAATTTATTATAGAACTAACCTAATTATAGGAGTAATTCAAAGTTATCAGGACTTACTTTCACTGAAACAGCAACTTATACAAATTCAAAGTCACAATATAAATTTTAACTTTAAAAAATAATTCCGTATTTCTGTGAGACCGGGCCAGTGTTAACAGCAGGGAAAAAGGAGCACGTAAGATACTGTAGTTATGTTCATAATATCATGTATTTTGCTGAAGTCTGAGCAAACCTACATCTGCAGCTTCTATCAGAAAAAGCTTTTAAAAGAAGTAAAGAGAGGACATTCATCATGTAAGGTGTCACTTTATCTTTATCTCTCATTACTGTAGTATATGCAGTGTCTGTAGTATGTTTCTCTAAACTCTCAGTGTACTTTAACCAGACTGGACAAAGAATAATTACTGCGGACAAAGAAGAATAATTACTGCTTTTTACTACAGCACAATTGATAATCATAAAGTGTCAATGAAGTAAACCAATTGCACTCACTTAATATCAGCACTGTTATGGAAAAACAATGTCACATTGATGTAAGTTGTCCCATGTGTGATTAAATTAGTGTTTTTACAGCACATATTTTACTACAGTGCTTTGTTATCCCACACATTTATTTAAATGTTTTCACATTTACACTGTGTTACCTTACTGTGTGGTATCAAAAATGCTAACTGAATGCAATCTAATCACTGCTCTGGATGACATAACTGTCATTCTAGTTTGCAATAAAAAAAAAAGAAAAAAAAAGCAAGGTTAGAGTTTCCTGTGACTCCTTGTCATTTTGTGGCAGCAGCAGATCACAAAAGAGAAGGAAAACAACAGGGTTGGTTTGTGTTTATCCTACACAAGACATCTGTATTTTAGATTCAGTGAAAGAAAGAGAAATGGATGAGCAGAGGAAAGATCCTTGATTGTTGGAGACTTTGACCCACAAGTACTTAACACCACCACTGGCATCAAGCAAAGACTTGGATATTGGCCCAAATCAAGAATTGCAAATCAAGTTCTCTTCTGCCTTAAGCTTTGCACTTATGACATGACCTTTCAAAATCTCTCAGCTTAGACTTGTGAAACAAAATCTCAGTTAAGGCATTAGTAAATGCTTGCATCCCTGAGATCTATCTGTACACTCACAAGCACTCTGCACAAATCTGTAGTATGCAGGATCTAAATGAGTCCACAGGCTTTTTTTCAGGTAATGCTGACAAGCAGAACAATCACATTAAACTCTGCATGCGTCATTATGCTCATTATGCGTCATTATTAATGTGCAATACTGTAGACAAGTATTAAGATCTCCCTATGGCAGGAGTTTGGGAAATGTACCTTTGATCAAGAAATGTCCAGAAAGGCAATACAACCATAAGCAGGATTCATGTTTACTAATCAGAAAGGTCAGTGTTTTATTTCTATGTCATTTTTAAATAGCTGCTTTTTTTTTCTTTTCTTTTTTTTTTTCCTTTTGTTTTTGAGGGATTGAACCATTCACAGATGTTTTAGCCTGTATCCAGTCACAGTGTTGGAATGTTGCCCACTGTATCAGCCTTGCTTCAGTAAATTCACAGATGTATTTCGACGTCAGTGGCCGAGATGAGTTTCTTTACACATGGGGGAAGAATGTCACAGCCACAGTGTGGTCTGTTAGATTGTGTTGGATTCTAACGTCACAGTGATGAGAAAATATATTCTGTGAAAATGTCCAAATACCCGAATATCATAGGGAACAAGTGTTTCTCTATTAATTAAGATGTAATTAAACACCATTTGGTGCAGTCTTTGCTAAAAGTGAATAGCTGCTAAAGCTCCCTACACAGTACAGACATGTTTCCTGTGTGCTTCCCAGCTGCTCAAAACACATTATTGTAACTGTAAAAATGACTGTGTTCTCAAGCAAGAAAACAACCAGGTAGCCTGAGCACTGAGTAAATGTGCTCAATGCATACTGGCCTATAAAAGCACTGTAGTACAAGGTCAAGAATAACATGCTAACATTTTGCAAACCGACTGTGAAAGCCTCAGTAGGCTTTAAAGTGCTAATGAGATCATCCAAGAGTGCCTTAAGAACACCTCCACCCCCCACAGGATGTAATTAGTAATAAGCATTGCATCTGAAATCTTTACATCCATTTATTTCTTGTGCATCTCCTCATTTACCCAAAAAAGTAAAGAGCACAACATTAGCGTGATAGACAGAGCCACAGTGACCTTTGTTTTTATCTATAAACTTTCATACTCATTTGTACAATTTATTTTGTCAAGTTCGAGTGTGGTGATATGGAACAGCTAGAGATACTTGCTTTAGAGATGCAGAGATGTGTCTGAAGTATACTGAACTCTATGTAAAAGTATTACATCAAAATTCAAAAAAGAAACCTTGTAGAAGATCTGTAGGTTCTGTGGTTAGTTATTCTAAAAAAAAAAAAATGTTTAAATTGCAAACAGGCAAACTCCATTTGCAAGTTTTGCTCTGAGGCAAAAGAGACAAGGTTTGTGAAGTGAAACTTAAACTTGCAAGTTTATTAATACCTCATATGTTTGAGGAGAAAAGAATTATGGCATCACTTGAGTCCTTGAGAACTGGTGTAATCCTGCAGATTTCTTAGCCAACCTTTTTGCAGAACTATCTCCTGTTAAGAAGTGCAAGAGAGGTGGCTCCAGTGAGGCAGTGGAATGACAGGCAATAGACTGGAAAATATGAGAAAGATAGAAGGGGTTGGACTCATGCTGATGTGTTTATTTGTCGCTGCGGGTGCCCAGCAGAAATCTTGGTGGGCGAATGCATTTTAAGTCCCCATTGCATAAAAAAAGTACACAGTCTGTCGGCTAGCATAAAAATCTTGATATATCCAGCATACCCTCAGATGTTGTGTTGTGTGGTGTTGCTCATTCTCAGAAGCTCATGCAGGGCTTCAGACTGAAGTTTGGCAGTGAAATAATTTTTTTTAATCAAATTGCAGTTAAGTGGTTTTGTCTGGGTTTTTGTTTGACACTTTCTGAGCTGTGTCCGTAAGTTAAAATCCATTATTTTATGGTTCAGAACACATTTCATCAGTCATCTGGAAAACAGAGAAATTTCATCTACAATTGAAGTCTTATTGTGATGTACTTGGTTTGACAGGTGCGATGACTGTGGTGCCATCATGTGCAGTTGACTGGAGTAACAGCAAGGGCAGACAAGGAAAGGCAAAAGTTAAGTTCTTAAACAGGTGTCAACACACAAGATTAGGACTGTCAGCTAGATTCTCAGGTAGCACAAACTAAATCCCAGTTGCCTGCCTTTTTCAAACTTCAGTAAGGCTGGACTGTACAGGCTTAATGACAGCTTGACGTGCTGGTGTTACATGAATCATGCAACAATCAAGTTTTTATTCATCATGGAACCAATTGTACAAGGTCAAGTCATACCAAACTGCAACATTATTATCTTTTCACTGCCTTTTTTCAAAAGAACAAAGAGTTCTTAATGACATTCTCTGCTGACATCACTCAAACTGGTATTCTGCAAGACAGTTAATGTAAAGCATATTCAAAAATCATTCCCTCTACAAAGCTTGTCTGAGTGATTCATTAGTAGATGAAGTAAATGCTGACTCATGTTAATCAGGGATGCATTGAAACATGTAACATTCCTTGTTAACCTTTCATCCTGTGCTAGCTGACAAAGCTCTAGGCAGCCTAGAGGCATAATGATCACTGTATGGTAGGCTTTTAAATTGATGATTAGCTTGATGGTGTTTAAAACACTATTTGAAAGAGAAGTGGGTACTATTAATGTTTTAGGTTAAGAAGTCATGATAGTATGTGCAGGTTTTAGGTTAATATGTAAAGTATGAGGTTTAAAATGATAATCAAATGTTTAGGGCTGAAAACACAAGCTGTTACTGGGTTATATGTTTAAAAGTCAAGCTAATGTTATATATAGAGATCACAGTGTCATCACTTGCACAATGCACATACTCGTTTTAGATGTCCTCCTGCTGAAATTGGAGGGATTTTAAAGCTCCAGGAGCAGCACCAGCCTTCATAGTCAGTGGCAAACTAAAGTAGACTGTAATAGGCTAGCCCTGTGATAGAATGGCCTGCCCATGACCCTGAATTGAATACAAGCCATTTAAATGAATGTAGGTTCAAATTGAAGCTCAAAGGATAAGGTTGACACATTGATTGTTTTTGTTAGGAAATCTAAATGAATATTATCATTTTTAACTTAAAAGCATCAAGCTAAAGTTCATTTTAAGGTTTACTTAAGTTTAAAGGCTGAAAAGTTAGGCTAAAAAGTACTAATCGTGCTATTGTTAGAACGTTTAGGTTAAAAAAACAACAAAAAAAACACAAACCTAATGACAAACAGAATGAATCTGCCCTGTATGTTTGTTTTGAGTTAGTCATTTCTCAACGCTGAATACTACCAGTGTTCCTGGTAACTTATTTGCCAGCAGCAGTAGTCTTGGTTTCTTCTGTGCTTGCGTCCACATCCCGGTGCAGAATGTGGTTACACCTGGCTTCGGTTACTTGGTTATATTCCAGTTTATTCTGACAAAGCCTCATTTTTTACATCAAATTACTGCAGAACAGCGCTGGATAGCATGACTGTCATCTGTTTCCTTTCCCCTTCGCTTGTTTACAACTTCCATTCACAGAGGGAGAGAGACAGAGAGAGGAATGCAGCCATCTGTCAGGGCTGCAGCCCTGGGTAGTGGCGGGTGGCCTTGTAACATCTTTGAACCACTAACTGCTGTTGTACATTAATACAATAAGAATAATATGTTTAACAGATTAATATTTCTGGCACCAATGAGCAAGGGCAGCAACATCTAGTCAACTAGTTGCGCACATCCCTACTGAATACCACTGCATTCCTCATTTAGATACTTGTGAACTTTACATTTTACTACAGGCAAAATGTGTATGCTAAAATCAAAACACTGAAGCAGTTATTCAGTATGTTTGGGAGGGTGATCTGTAGGACAGATGACAAATGGGCTCATTTTAAAATCACAAACAGATATACAGTTTTAAATATGACAGTGCTAAGCTTTTAGCCAACGATTTACTCGGTGAGTAGGATAGGTGTTTCTGTGGCTCACTGGATGTCTGCTGGACAATGATACATTATAGTGACGGTGGAAGGGCACTTGAAGAAGTGAGACTTCAAAGAAGCAACGGAGATTGCAGCTGCCCAATCAGATCTCACTTTGGCAGGATAATAGCATTCAGGTCCCCGGAGGAAGAAATGGGGATGTGTCATAAATTATGAATTTCCATGAGAACAGATATGGATGGCGGTGTCATGCAATAATTGGCACAGCACTTAGCTCCAAGTGAAGCTGGCTGGTGGCTGAGTGATGTACGCCGCGGGCACCTGCCTGGAAAACATGCTGAAGTGATTTGGAAACTCAGCGTGACACAAAAAAGCGCCCTCAATTATCATGTTGACCCTAGGCTGTATGATGGGGCAGCACAGTGGGAAGCAACAGTGGGTTCAAGGTTAGAAGAAGCCTGGTCTTGTGGAGTGAAACTGCACTTGGAAATATGCTCACACGTCGTTTCTGAACTAATGTTCTAATCTGCTGTGCAACTTTAAATTCAGGCTCAGTATGGATGAAGTCAGGTGATTTGGGACAGTGTTTTGTAGATTACCAAAAAAAACGACCCTGACCAAGAAAATTGTGATATATTCAGGTAAAATGGGATTGCTGGTAAGCTAAAATGGGACACCAACTTTTGTGTATGTGTGTGTTTGAAATAATAAACCACCACTTTTAACACCAACTACCTTGGTTAGCAACCATAGACTACAGGTCTAAATATGGGTGCATCTCACAGACACAGATAGTGCTAACATACAAATAAAATACAAGAACTGTCACTTAAGTTGAAGCACACGCTTCTTGTTGTTATTTTAGTATAATTAACCAGTGTACTGTTGCTATAATCATGTTATGTTTTTTCTGGAAAAAATTACTACTTATTACTACTTTAAATTTAGTAATCAAGTTTAAGTAACAGTCAAACAATTCTGCTGTTACTTTCATCACATTAACTTCTTTAATTATCTGCACACTGTATGAATGGAAAATTTTCTGTGAGGGGAGGAGAAAAATATTGAATCAGTCTACAACATTACAAAGGACAAGAAGATCAAATGCAAACTGCACCCAGACAACTTAAACTATCCACTGCTGCTTACACGACATCAGCTCTTTTCAAGCATCTGCAAAAATAATATGTGAACACTAACCAGTAAAGAACCTGAGTACATGCCGACCCCAGCCAAAGCTTGATCACTGTGGTCACAACATTTGTCTGTGAAGTGCTCTTTGAGCTCCTTTTCACCATCACTAAAAGAAAGACCTTGTGTGTTTCCTCATTAGGACAGGGATTTCTGCCAGTGCGTGGGATGAAGCCCAAGTTTAACTGGTAATTATATGATTATATGATTAGTACCTATATAATTATATAGTGCTTCTCAGGACATGTTGTGTAGTAACACAACAGCTTCTTCACGAAGTAAATGAACAACTCAACGCATTACTTTATTTTAAAAAAGGAACAAATAATGTGTAACACATTACTTTTTTTGAGTAGTTATCCCAACACTGCAATTAACCACATGGCAAGCCATATTATTTGGCAGATAATCCAAATAAAAATGTTCCAAAAGGCAGCAACAACACGAACACATTAGAGAGGTCCAGTGACTCCAATTAGCTGACAGCTAAAACTATAACGTCCACAAATCTAAGCAGCCACACCCCTAATAATGCTATGTCTTAATAAAATTTAAACAGATGAGTTAAAAGCAGTTCACACCTGTACATGTCACAAGTGCCTGATTTTGTTATGAAATTTGATTTACTGGGTGGACTTAGTTTGGATCAGTATTTGAACAAGACTGGTATTAAAAAAGAGGATAAAGAAGAGTCTATGTGGT
Source organism: Ptychochromis oligacanthus (assembly GCA_015103295.1). Lineage (NCBI taxonomy): Eukaryota > Metazoa > Chordata > Actinopteri > Cichliformes > Cichlidae > Ptychochromis > Ptychochromis oligacanthus. Next base: position 7,241 of record VVAS01096638.1, on the reverse strand, counting down.
TTGTTCAGACCTGGGATCCTGAGAATGGATTTTCATCTAATCACTTTTAGATCCACAGCCTCATGGTTACAGCAGTCATGCTGGTGTGTTGCCATGTGTAGTTTTGCAGAAATTTTGCTAAGTGCTGCTGCAGAACTACATTGCTTGTCAGGAGAATCATCATTGTTAATTCTTTTGATTATTGTGTTTATTTTATGAGACCTTGCCAAGTAAATGCATTTTTTCCCTAAAATTTAACGAATAAATTGTCAAAACAAAAAGTCGGTCATTACAAATGTTTCCATGTATGTTGCTATGCATTGTGGCACGGCATTATTTAAGAAAATGCAAATATATCAAATAAAACAAAATCCAGGAACAAGCAGGAAATATGGAAACATGCTTGAAAATAATGCTGGCCCCAAGAAAACAGATCAAACTCCAGAACTCAGCTTGCATTTGTGCAGACCCACTATTCTTTCTTCTTGAAAATAAAAAAGGATTAGAAGCCACACAAATGTCCAAGACCAGTGCCATTTCTCATTCTCTCCTGCTCCCTGTCTCTCCACATTGTTTTCCTGCAGGTGAAAGAGTGAACGGATGAGGTGGAGGACACACACACACATACACACAGACGTCACCTTGCAACGTTCATCCGTGGGAGGAAGAGAAAGACTTTGGATTGTTTGTTGCCCGCAGGAGGAATTCAAGGTCAGTGCACAGTGCACTCACACACAAACTCACACACACAGAGTCCGACTTCAGAACAAATAAACAGCAGGACAGGCTTCTGTTCTGTTGCTGTTTGAGATTAAATGTAAGTTTAATAGATAAATAATAGCATTTCATATAGGTATTTAACTTACAGTTCCTTTTATCCTTCCATTCTTCCACCAGTCTTTTGGTCCTTTCAAGTATCCTTCCATCTTTTCTTGCTCCTTTTGACCCTCCTGTTTTCTTCCTTCCTTCTTCTGATCTTGCATGACTTCCTTCCCTCTTTCTTTTGTTTTCTTACTTCCTTACTCATCTCCTCCTGGCTCTGTATTTTATCCCCTTCTTCCTCTCTCATTTATTTTAATCCCTATTTTCATCTTCATTTTGATTCTGCTGTCCTTCCTTCTGTCCTTTATCCCCCCCTTAACATTCTTATATCTAAAGAAAACCACTAGTCAACACGTCCAAACAAGCACCAGGCTGTCCAAGGATTTTTTTTCCCTGTGAAGTCCACATACTGTGAAGAATTTGGATTTTAATTGCTTCCCCATAGATCTCTGCCTCACCAAGGAACTGGGTTAATTGCATAAGAAGAGAGAGACATTTTCATTGAATTCTGCCAGCCACAGTTACTGCAGCAAAGCTGTGTTGCAGGTTATTTAGCTACAGCTTTGAAGATAAAGATGATGTCCAACTGTTGTCTGTGAATGATGACATCAATTTCAAAAAGCTTTTAAAGTGTCAGTCCTGCAAAGCCATCTTGACGGGATCGCGCTTACTGTGTACGCTGAGCTGTTCAGAGTTGTAACTGACACCTACAAAAGTTGTTTTGAGGTTAAATACAGTATAAAAACTACTTACTACTAAGGTTTTATAGCCTATACTTCATTTCCATCTTCAGTCTAACATTACTTCAACTCTGATTTCCCTGGGGGAGGGGATTTGATATTCCCTAACCAGCAATGTATGTCAATCCATCCATCTGAATCTAAAGTCATTTAAAGTTGACACACATGCAACATGCTAGTTTGGCCAAGGTGTTAAGGGTAGAGTGAAATGAAGGTAAACTAGCCCATCATGTTCATCCATTTGTTATATAGCAGCCATGCCTTAAAGCGCCAAAAACGAGCAAGCCCTACAGACTGCACCTTGACAGCACTTGACTTTAGATTGACAGTGGCATTAGTTTTGCCTGTAGCACTGATAAGCTAATTATTAGTCCTCAAGTTGTACAACTGGGTTATTAACCAAGAAACTTCTGTTAAATGTCACGATGCCAGACTAATTAGAGCACTCAGTGTATGGAAGTCAAAGTATTTGTTCGTATTGCTTCCATTCCTACTTAATTTTAGGAATGTTAGCCAGCTATTGGTAAGAACAACCAAAGGATTCGCCAATATTCAATCACTCCTGCTCACTGAATTCAGCCCCTCTGTCTCTTTCCCTTCATATTCCTTTTTCCTGAATTTCCCTGTCCCTTCTTGTTTTTTCTTCCTTTAGTCTTCCCTCCTTCCTTCTGTCTTTTCCCATCTTTCCTTTTGTTTTGTCCTTTGCTCCCTTTGTTATTCATTCCTTTCCTATTTTGTCTGTTCACTATGCTTGGTTTTGTTCTTCCTTCCTCCACCTCCTGCATTTTCATGCCCGCAACTTCCCTCGGCATTTTTTCCTTGCTTCATTTTATTTCCTACGTTTAAATTTGAATCAAACCTATTTCTAGATGCTAAGCAGTAGGCTTATAATGGTTAGCATTTGATAGCTAACCATTACATTAGATAGAAGGTCAAATCTACACTGACAGTGTCATAAGAGAAACTTAGAGACAAAACTCAAAAGCCCTGGGTCCCGTACCCAGAGACCATGACAGACAGCTGTTGGTTCTGAATGTGGCAGTGTGCAAAACAACAAACTGATTACAGCAAAACCTTCTGTAAGTATCTTCCTAATATATAGTACCTATAGAAACTGTAGGCTACCACTAAAGAAAGAGATGGTTTACCAATGAATTGAAGTCTTTTTTAATAATTACCTTTAATGGGAGTTAGTTTACATTGCATAGTATTAAAAAATATGTACAGACATTAATACATTTAAAGCAGGGAATTATAAGACTAGCTTGCATTAACTAGCTATGGAGTTGCCTATATAAGCCCGACAGTTTAAGCAGTCAGTTTGGCCTGTAGGATGTTAAATGTTTAAGGAGAATATCAGACCAGTTTCAAACAAAATGAGTCAGTTTCTGAACACTTTCTCTTCCCACCTTGCCATTCACCTATTCATGCCATCTGTCCAGTCTGACTGACAAAAGAGGGTCTGCATCTGCCACATGGTTTTTAGTAAAATTTCTTGACAGTAGAAACAAAAATCCTGTTAAAAATTTGTTAGTAAATTACTACATTTGACATACTCGACATCTGCAGTTAGACTAGAAACATTTGAATCATCAACAGTGAAAATGGAGTATATGTTGCTGAAGATGTTTGTAGTAAGGCTGAGCGTCCCCCATGACTTTTGAGAGTGAATGCTTGAATGCATAGTTTTTTTACTTTCTTCCTTACTCATCAGTCAACCAGTCTTTTGTCAGTTCCTTTCTGCTTGGCTTTGTATGTCTGCTCTCCCCATCATTTTCCTCATTTCTGCTTTGCTTCCTGGTAAATGTAGACAGCTCATGGATTCAATAATAGCTGGAGATGAGGTTAGGGCCATACAGTAACAAACCCCTTAGGACTGATGCCTGGCACAGAATCTGTGTAGAATATTCCACCAAATGACGTCACTGGCTGAGGATAATAATACCTGTTTTATAGGTTTAGAATCCCAGGGCACTGTGAAGGACAAGCAGGGTCAGCTGGAAACAGAGGGAGACTGTAAATTGTGTCCCACTGCCAGGGAACATTAAGGGCAGCCTGTAGTTTGACAATACTAGTGTTAGACCTTATAGAAAGCTCAAGGAGTTGTTTATACAGAGAAGCAGTAATAGCAACCTACAACAATGGACTAAATAAGGTGGGGTTGTGTTTGTGTAGCTTATAAACTGTTGCAGGAACGGTTGATGGATTTCAATGCCTTGCATGAAAACTTCAGTGCAACACCGTTAAATAATGTTAATAATGTTAACCAATCAATAATTTTAACCAATCAATGTTCTTGAGCTCATTGCATGGAGGGGAATATTCAGTCTATCACATTATTGCTGACTAAATGATATGTCAAATATCCATCAGCTCTGCCTATAGTGCATCCACCCCTCAACCTCCACACATACACTTCCCAATCCATAATCTGAATTTTAATAATAGCAAATGGAATATTGATTTGATCTCAATATATCACCATCATATTGATTAAGTGAAATGTAGCTCTCTGTGGACTGGCTGTAGTTAGGGCTGTTTGATTTGAAGGTTGTCTGCTCTCTTTTACTCAACTCCACTTTCTGCCTTTGAAGTCATCAAAAACAACAGGCTAATATTCAACAAGTCTTTTTCCAGTTAAATAAATTAGATAACAGGGCAGCTGTTTTCAGGAAGCGTCAACAACCTTTAAGGGCTATTGAGTGGTTAGAATTAATGAAACAAGGATTTAGTGAATTTAGTGAAATGAGTATTTAGCACTGGTAGAGTTTAAATGGAAAAACTGATGTTTTTTTTTTTTTTTTTTTTTTTTTTTTTGTTTAACTTTCATTTTTTTTTTTTTTGATT
>VVAS01096636.1:0-10129 GCA_015103295.1 Ptychochromis oligacanthus | reverse complement strand
TTTGAAAAAAAAAAAAAAATGCTTAAACAGGGATCACTGAGGGTGACAGCAATAGTGTGTGTGTGTGTGTGTGTGTGTGTGTGTGTGTGTGTGTGTGTGTGTGTGTGTGTGTGCGTGAGTGTGTGTAGTTATACATTATTATACATAGCCCAAATATAACATAGAAACTGAAAATAATAATAAATCGCCCAAGAAGAACACATTGAGATGCATGTGAAATCATATGAAAAGGAAGATGGTAATAAGCTGGCTTTTCGTTAAGTTGTTTTTGTCAGACTAATGTCATGTTAGAAATGGGAACAAGTTTCTTTGTTGACAAAGGAAGTCTAACATTTAGCAAACAAGAGCCTGTGCAAACTGTGACCCAAATAACAGATCATCACAACAGTGAGTGAAACAAGACGGGGTAATTGTGCATAAAACCTGCAGTTCAACATGGTGGGGTAAAAGTTGCTTTGCCTGTTCTGGGGATGGTAATTTTCACAGAACAAACAACACCCTAACCAAAGAATAAGACCGGCCTGTTCAGCAGTGGAATGTAGTATCTCTCATAGTTAAGAGATGTATGAAAGCAGATTTGTTTGATCTTAGGCGCAGTGTACATCAAAGCTCTGCCAGGTCTGTCGAATTCCAAGAAAGAGTTACGGGTGCTGAGCAGCAACATGTTTAAGAAGGGTTGAAAAGGAAAACAATCTCAGATTTCTGTTTAAAAAATCTCTAGAAATGATTCTAAGTAGAGGGCAAATGAGCATATTATAAGTTTAAAATTGAGACTAACAAGTGTCTGTTAAAAATTATGTACTCTGGTTGGAGAAAAACATTTAACCACAAATACACTTTCTTTTTGTTAAGACGGAATGGTGTATGGCTAAGGGCATCGTATAATTTGCACACCCTCCTGGTTGTTTCCCAGCAAACATCATAGCATAATTTGGGAAAAATATAGCATGCAAAAAGTCTGCAGACACTATGTGTCATGGTACATCCTCTTATGACCTGCTGCTCTGGAGACAAATTGAAAAGACAAACTGAAAGATGTCAAACGAAAAAGAGGTAAATCAGAGCAAGCCAAACACTGTGGGGCAACTAATGAAGTGGCTGGAGAGGCCAGACTGGGCACCCCCATCTTGTCACTCATTACAGCTGAAGGAAACAGTTCTCAATGAAATGGGCACCTTTTACTGTCCTAGATCAAACAGCAGCCAGAACCTGCATTCACCGGACTTCAAGCCCAAATTACAAACACAGTACAAGCCTGCTGCACATACAGACCTTTGCGAACGTGGGCTTTTGATCATGGCCAAGTCCTCGAGGATGTGTTTAAAAAGGACAGCAAGAGGAACTATGTGGAATCTGTGCATCTGACCCAGGAGAAATCATTTGCTCTGATGGCACTAAAAGGCCTGGCCTCCAGACACCGGGCTGACACAGAGATGAACACAAGAGATTAGCAAAGACTAACTGTCTCTGTCATGATGAACGGACGCCTGGGCCGAGTCACAATGCTGAGACTAAACCCGCCAGCTCTTCTAAAAACATACAATCCCCCCAACTCTTGTCCAAGCTCAGACGTATGTAAAATACACCCACGCCAGATTGGATAAACTTTGAGGTGCTCCACAGACATACAGTGTACTCAGACTGGAGTTTGACTGATGCAGCTTCTTATTTAGAAACAAAGATGGTGTACAGTAATTCTAAGTGTTGTTTATTACTAACTACCAGCCAGCTATAAACAGGCCGATTTAGGAATTAAGAGATTTTAGTGAATTATGTTGCTTTTACCAGTCTAGTGATAGATTGACCAGTACAATTTCTGCAGGTTTAAATCAGTCTTGTTGGACTGAAACTGCTTGGTTAAGAAAGCCATCCTATAATGCCTCCGGTATCTAAGTGAAATACTGGTATTGTTTTGTTTTTTGTTTTTTTTTAAAGTTAGCTATAGCAGAGGATCATTCAATGGTACAGAAGAAAAATGGTATAGATGCTTTAAAAATTATTGTTCAGTTAAAGTCGTATTAATGGAGTTAGAATGACAAAGAATGCAATTTGTTTAAATGTTATTGAAAGCTGTCAACAGATGCCCGAATTAGAGTTCCTAGTCTGGCTTACTTGCTTAAACTTAGAGCTGCTATGGTGGTCAGCTGAACACTACAGTATTGAGCTAGCTTTACACCTATGCTAGCTGGCAGAGGTGTACCAATTATTCTGCCTGCATAGGTGTGATGATCCTTTATTATAGACCAAAGTTCATCCTGCAGACCCTGGTTTGGGAGGCTGGTAGGTTTTGGCAATGGTGTAGATTAGTGTAACAGGAATACAAAGGAAGTAGATGCTTTGGCCATGGGCAGCAATTGTTAACATTTCTAACACATCCCACCAAACATTTTGAGGAATGACTGTCAGCTGAACATTTTTTCTGGACATCTAGTCTTGGTTGAAAACTAGTTCCAAAATGAAAGCTGTGTTGACATCAAAGGCGTAAGATCACCACTTGCTGGACGTTCCCTTGATATCCTTCTAGGACTTTTTATCAAGAGAAGTTTCTAGACAGTAGGTGTTTCGTATTATCACTTTATCTATCATAACAAAATAAAATCAACAAAACAGTCTCACATGGGAGAAATAAGCAAGAACTATAACATGTACTCTAAAGCCTTAAAACGGAAAACACATGTGTTTCACTAATTTAGAAGACCTGTGCTTGGCTTGTGTAAAGCTAAGACTATTTGTTACTATTTGTTATCTATAGAGGAAAACAGGAACAAACCCAGTTTGTTTGTTGTTGTTGTTTTTCAGCACTGTAGCCAGGCTGACAAAGAATCATAGCTCTGTTGAGCCTTGTATTCCTTTAGCTTTAACTAGTATTAACTTCATGAACTTCTTCACAAATAAAATTTCGACCATTAGAAAAAAAAACAGCCATCCCATAAATGAGTCATTAAGTTAAGGAACTTTAATAACTGCTGATATTTATTTAAACTGTGTCTCTTCTATCAGTCTTTCTGAACTAACTTTAATAATTAATTCCTCTAAACCATTAATGTGTCTATTAGACCCCAAAACATTTTAAAGAAGGCATTAAGCATTAATTAATGCTTCAGTTTTATGATCAGTTTATCTGCATATCACAGACTTTCATGGTGCCTGTAGTTAAACTATTACTTAAAAAGCCCTTACTTCATCCAGCTCTCTTAGCTAATTATAGACCGATTTCCAACCTTCCTTTTATTTCAAAATTCTCAAAAGAGTTGTTTTGACTCTAATTTGCCTAAAGGATTTAGAGAGTTTCTGTAAGGAGGAGTGGGCCAAAATCCCTCCTGAGATGTGTGCAAACCTGGTGACCATGTACAAGAAAGTTCTCACTGCTGTGCTTGCCAAGAAGGGTTTCTCAACCAAGTACTAAGTCATGTTTTTCTTGGGGATCAAACACTTATTTCACTCAGTGACAGGCAAATCAATTTATAACTTTTATGTAATGTGTTTTTTCTGTATTTTTGGTTGATATTCTGTCTCTCTTCATTAAAATGAAACTACCATACAAATTAGAGACTTTTTATTTCTTTATAAGTGATCAAACTTAAAAATTCAGCAGGGGATCAAATAGTTACTTCCACCACTGTAGAAACTAGAACACACTGTTGGTAGTAAAGGAAATTTGCAGCACTGGTTTGAATCACATCTATCTGATAGATTCCAATTTGTGCATGTAAATGGGGAGTCCTCTTCAAACGTTAGCCATGGAGTTCCACAGGGTTCTGTGCTAGGACCAATAATTTTTATATTATGCATGCTTCCCTTAAGTAATATTATTAGAAAACACTGCATACATTTTCATTGCTATGCAGATGATACCCAGTTAAATTTATCCATGAAGCCAGATGACACTAATCGATTAGTTAAATTACAGGCATGTCTTAAAGACATAAAGGTCTGGTTGTCCTGTAATTATTATTCAGAAAAAATTGAGGTTGTTGCATTTGGCCCTAAAAATCTCAGAAACATCGTGTCTAACCAGATACTTACTGTGAGGAATCCTGGAGTCATTTTTGACCAGCATGTGTCCTTCAACATGTACATAAATATATAGGACTGCGTTCTGTCATCTGCACAATATTGCTAAAATGAGAAACATCTCAGTGTGATGCTGAAAAACTAGTTCATTAGGCTTGACAATTCAAAATCATTGTTATCAAGTTGTTCTAAAAGTTCCCCTCACCCCCAACCGTTCATGGTAGATGGCTGCCCCTCCATGAGCCTGGTTCTGCTGGAGGTTGCTTCCTGTTAAAAGGGAGTTTTTCCTTCCCATCGTCACCTAGTGCTGGCTCACAGGGCATCATCTGATTGCTGGGGTTTTCTCTCCCCAATAATTTCCCTTTAATATTTTAGGGTCTTTACCTTACAGTATAAAGCACCTTGAGCTGCTGTGATTTGGTGCTACATATAAATAAAACTAAATTGGACTGAACTGAAATGAATTAAAGTCAGTTTATTATACCACTGAGCTAACCTGTGGGCTACCCAATGAGTTATTAGGTTTATAATACTGCAACAGAAAGGCGATGTCTGTGACAGTCTAGACACTTAATGTCAGCATGTCAACAAACGAACCAGAGTTTACACATATGTATGCATAAACAACAAGAACATGTCTTTATATTTAAAAAATCAGGTTAGTACTAGCCTGTGTACCTGGAGTGAATGCTGTGGGGCTCTCAACTATTTTAGAACAAAATTATTTCACAGTCAAATGTCAAACATATGCATTTGGTTTCATCAACAAGGTCAACAATGTTTCTTGCTTTGTAAGAGACATTCTGACTTGACCTCTTTTGTACATGGAAACAAAGTCAGCATTTGTCCATACATGGAGCAGTTTTTACTGTCATACTGCGATCAGTTTTGACTACATCAGTGTTTCAACCTTGTGTGCTCTGATACCTCAAAGCCTGTTTTTATTTCAAAACCCATGGTTAATCCTAGAAACCATAACAAAAAGTCAGGAAGTTGCAGTTTTTACATTGAACGTGCCCCAGGTAACACTGTTTTAATGCTAAAATCAGATGAACTGTGAGGAACTCCAGCTCATAATCATCCCAGAATATAAAAACTGTAATTTTGAAAAAAGCTACTGGCATCACAAAGAAATTCACAAAGCATACTTTTCCTTCTGTACCTTAGCACAAGCACCATTTGAAAAGGTGCCAACATCCACATCATGACTGTTTTGGTTCAGTCTCAGTACTGTTCAGTGCTGTTTCTAGCTGTTCAGTACCAAACAGGGGATAGACATAGTTAGTGACTAGCTGGTGAACATAGTTAAATATTTAGCAGTTAAAAGAGCCAGATATTTTTTCTAAGGAGCGTGTGGATACCAAAAACAGCTAAATGGAGAGATAATATTGGATTTAATTACCAAATATGGAATAGATGATACCCAAGACACATCTCCATGATTTACGTTTGGTCTGCTCTCAAGTGGTCAGAAATTAATTAATATGTCTTTAATAATTTTAATATTTTATGAATTACTATAATTCTTCATTTTTTACATATTAATTTGGGTCCCTTCATATAAAATTTGAGCCATGAAAGACCTTTCTGTCAGAGTGCTGTCTGTATGGAGCACTGAGCCTTGAGTGCTAAATAGAACCTCAAAACTGAGCCTCACTCATAAGAAGCCTTCTCTGTCTTTGTTCATTAAAAAGTGGAAGCAGAGAAAACTAATATAATAATAACTACAGCTTTAGTCAAAAGGATCATGGCAATTATTTTCTCATTCATTCTATGGTTCACCAATTTCATTGGTGAACCATAGAATGAATTCATCTTGGTGAATGTGCAGATCAACTAAGTCAACAACCAAACAATCTGAATATAATGAAAAGAACGCAACCTCAAATCAGACCTCATGCTAGGGCACAGAGAGCAATCAGAAAGTGGCACACAAGAATACTGAGTATGATTATAAGTAAGTTGCTAGGTTGGCTGGTAAATTCTAAATTGATCGTATGTGTGAATGTGAGCGTGAATGATTGTCTGTCTCTAGGTATTAGCCCTGTGATGGACTGGCAGCACTGTCCACCTATTGCATTCTGACTTTACCTTTCAGACAGTGTTTTTAGAAACAGTATAGAATTACACATATAACAGGAAATGAATTTGTTCAGCAGTAGTAGTCTGTAATGCAATTATACAAATACAACCTAGAATGTTTTGGATGCAGTTTTGTGCATCCAAAATGTATGAAACTCTGCCATCAGTTAAAGTGATGCCTAGAAGCTGAGCAAGGTGAAGAGGCTCTTTGGATTAGTAAAGAGTAAGAAGCAGTCACTGTTTACTGTCTTGGGTATCATCTATTCCATGTTTGGGAGTGAAAGACTTCAGCCAGTGTTTATAATACATTGTATGGTTGCATTCTAAATGAACTGGCCTTACAATCATTACTAAATTATGCTCTATGAATCTGAGCGCAAAATCTCGTTTCAGTGTTAAATCTAAAGAGGACTTGAAAATGCAGAGCTCCTGTCTTAAATTTTTAGAATATAGTACAGTAATATTGCATAAACCTTGTTTGCAGCAGTAAGCAATAAATATCCATTCAGAGGCTAAAGAGCTGACCAAGACTGGGATGTAATTTGGGAGAAAGAAAGAAAAAAAAGCAGAAGCCATCTACTGTTGGCAGCCTTCAAGAAGCAGTACCTTCCAGGCAAAAGACGGTTCCATGTTAAAACAAATTAATCAGTTAGACTTTGTATATTTTATATAATTACTATTTAATATGCAGGTTTTTCAGTTTAATAGCTTATGTTATTTTACTGTTAACAATGAAATTCTAATTTATGTTGTTTATATTAATGTTATTATTTATGTTACTTTGTTATGTGTAATATAAAATTAGCGCTTTATGAGTCTCATATCATATTATACATAGAGGATGGATTAGAGACAATGACAGTTCTATTCTGATAACACTGACAAATAAAATGTTTAATATATTATCTATATGTAAATGCTTAGGAAGAAATGCCAGCTTAACTTTTTTTTCATAGTGTAGGGTTAATTCTGTGAATGGGTGTATTTTAAGCAAAACAGTAATCTTTTCCTAAACTTTACCAAAGGATTTTGGTGCCTAAACATAAGCAAACAGTAAGTTAAGACAAAACTAAAAAGTGAGTGAAACCAGACATGAACCAGTCTCCAGGTTCCACCACCACCCCTCCTTTCTACTCATTTAAAAAGGTATCGGTTTCAACTTTATAATAGCCATTTAATAATAATGTTTATAGATACACCAAACAGTGTTCATTAACAATTTACAAAGTTCTGTAAACACTAGCTGCAACTTTACAATAACCATCTATATAATGTTCTATAAACCAATTATTAACCAATGAATCAACATAATTGTATTTTTTTAATAGTAAAAACTATTAACTAAAGTCTGCTTGACTATTCATTTACAGTTAATTAACATTATTATAAAGTGTTACCAGTAACTCAACACTAGTGAAATAGTAATATCTTAAATATCTGTTAAAATATCTTAAAACAAATTCTTCATTTGTTAAATAAATGAGAAAATAAAGACAGAAAATCAATTTAAAAGACTACTTATTGAACAGAACTACCTGAACACCTACACAAAGGAAGTCTATGCAGATAGATTCAGTGCATATTTGTGTACACATTAATGGCCGGTATCATCTCCATACTGGGAAACTGATGTGATACTGAATGTAATACTCTTTTGGCCTGAGCTGTATCAGTGAATGCACATAAAGGTCCTAGATATGAACACACGCAAGCACATAAACACGCTGACATCATCGGTACTTGTCGCTGGTATCCAGTACTCACAGGGATTTCTCTTTTTTATGAGAACAAAGACCGAGCACAAGAAGAAAAAAAGTCTTTTGAAACCCATTTTAGATGACTGCTAACAGGGCAGTGACACCCAGTAAAATCAGAGATATAGTGAAGTGCAGCAAGACAAATGGCTGCCCAGTTTTTACCGCCTGTAGCAAAGTAAAGCTGGCAAAGTACAGCAGCGAGGATGGGGACAAAAACTAGTCCCTAAAATCCCTCAGTCCCACTTAACTTTAATCACCCCCAAGCAAACAATGAAAGAGAATTCAGGGGAGCTTGTCCTTGTCACAGATGTCTGTATTTTATGAGTTTGTCACAGGCAAAGATACACTGCTGTTTTGCATTTAGCTCAGGGACTGGTACAGTGACAAAAGTCCAGCAACAGGGGGAGTTTTAGGAACACTAGAACCTGAATCTCTCAGGAAGAAAAACAGAAAGATAAAAACATAAATGCATGAACAAAGACATAAATGCATGAGTTGTATTGGATAACGATTACCGAACTCTTACATTTTTGCCACATCTGGCAACACCTGTTGGTCAGAAGTTACATACACTTTAAAATCTCAGGTTTATGAATCCATTCGCTTGAAGTTCCATTTCCTCCTGATCAAAATCATTGGTTTAATAAGTAAGAGTCAAATAGGAGCCAGCCATCACTGACCCACATCTGCTTTTGGAGAGCCACATGAAAGGCAGCAGGGAAAGTCCAAATGTATCACTTCCACATTCTGTGCACATGGCAAAGCCATTTCACTGAGTCACAACTAAAAAACAGACTCTATGGTCTTGTGTATTGATGATTTGGGAAGGAGGAAGAAGGCGATGAGGGATTTCGGAGGTTCCATCATGGGAGGTCTGAGCAACAACTTCCAATGCGTTGGGTTTAGGTCTGTGAAGTCAGTGGGATAACCAGGTCCCATGTCTGCCCTGTCACATGTTTGGGGATCAGAGGAACTGGAGGAGCTGCAGTGTGTACGTGAGTGTAACTAAGACTATGGGTTTGACCAGATCTTGAACCGAGCAGCACATGATGCCTACATACCGCCAGCCAGGCAGTCTCTAAAGTAAAAATGAAATCAGCAATTGACCCTGACACTAATATCATCAAGCTGCGCTCCGAATTAAATGCACACAGTGCAAACATGGCACCCACTTCAAAGAGTCCAGAGGCTTACTTCTGAAAAACAAAGGGCATGACACTGTTTAAATACAAGCACTGGGGAACTAGTGAGATGCCAGAGCTTATGAGGTGGAGCAGAAAGAAAGGCCAGATAAACAGGAGCAGTTTTGTAGAAGCTGTAACCCTGCTAGTATGCTTTTAGACACATTTAGACACTCTGCTGCTTTGGTTTGAATCATTTGAAATCATCTTCATATATATACATAGGTAAGTTTGAATAGTTTTGTTCCGTTTAATAAATGAAATAATCTAAAAAAGTGCTTTTAAAAAGATTTTTTTTTTACTCGGATTATCTTTGTCTAATATTAAAATTTGTTTGATACGTGCTTTTACATATCAGTAAAAAAGCAGTCTGTCATAGGACTAACACAGAGAGACAGACCACCATTCGCGCTCACATTCCCACTGGCCAATTTGGAGCCCCTGGTTAATCTAACATGCATGTCTTTGGACTGTGGGAGGAAACCAGAGTACCTGGAGAGAATCCATACAGTGCACAGGGAGAACATGCAAAATCCACACAGAAAGGCCCCAGCCTGCCAGTGGATTCAAACCCAGGATCTTCTTGCCAATAAGTGACAGTGCCAACCACTGTACCACTGTGCCATCATAAACACTGGTATGATAACTATTGTTGCTTAATAATAACTAATGTTATAATTTTTATATATAGACACATGGGAAGAACCACCACCCACTGGGCAATGTAATGTCATGTACTTGCATTTATATAGCACTTTTCTAGTCTTACTGACCACTCAGCTTAAGCTTAAACTAACCTTAAGCAACATTTTTCAAGCGGCACAGTTACTATGGTGACCAAAACCATGAGCTTTTCCTAAACCTAACAAAGTATGTTGGGATAAGCTCACAAAGTCTGTCGCTGAGTCTAAACACTACATTACACATTACACAAGCATGTTAAAAAATTCAGTTAATTTAAAAAATTTGTGACTATAAAAAAAGAGGGTCAGATGGAGCATCCATCTAATTATTGCACTATATATTAGTGAGGCTCATGCAAGGTAACAAGAGGTTCACGTGGGAGAAATTTTCTCAGTTTAAAAAATAAGCCAA
>VVAS01096630.1:0-11409 GCA_015103295.1 Ptychochromis oligacanthus | reverse complement strand
GAAATCTTAAGGATGGAAGCAACCCGATGCTCACTGTATCCCTCTGCCAGTAAAAGCCAGAATTGAACCCTTCTTTTCCTCACACAAAATTTTTCTTTTCATTTCTTTTGGCATGGTCAATAGTTATTTTTTTTTTTATTCCAGGTACTTTTGTTGTACTACTAGCACTGTTTTTGCCTTCCGGTTGGTCCTATTGCAAGAGGATAGTGATGACCACAGCAATGGTTTTTATACTTTTCCTCACTGAATAAGATTTGGTTCAGGTGATCACCTCATCAGTACCTTATTAGGTAGAAACAAGTGTGCTTGTGTTGGAATTCAAGAGACAATGGAATGGAATGACTGTCATATATGTAGAGATGCTGATTTCTGAAAATAAATAAATAATAAATAAATAAATCAAATAAAAATTCCCCACTCGCCCTGCGGGTGGTCTTTGTTTGTCCTTCAAGCTCAAGTTTGGGTCCTCTACCAGAGGCTTGGGAGCTTGAGGGTCCTGCTCAGTATCTTAGCTGTTCTGGACAGAGATCTCGGATGTCCTTCCTGGAATCTGATGGAGCCACTCTCCCAGTTTGGGGGTCACTGCCCCGAGTGTTCCGATTATCACGGGGACCACTGTTGCCTTCACCTTCCACATCTTCTCTAGCCCTTCTCTCAGCCCTTGGTATTTCTCAAGCTTCTCGTGTTCCTTCTTCCTGATGTTACGGCCTTCTTCCTCTGCTTGTCCACCACTACTATGTCCGGTTGGTTAGCCATCACCAGTTTGTCCGTGTGTATCTGGAAGTCCCACAGGATCTTAGCTTGGTTATTCTCAACCACCTTTGGAGGTGTAACAATAATAATAATAAAAGTATTGTATAATTTACAGAAATAAAACAATACTGACTCAAGAAAGGAATAATGGTTAAAATGCTTATATTTGCCACCTTGGCCTGACAGTGTGGTCTGCACTGCTCTTTTTCTACGTCTTTCTTTTAGAAGACCTTATACAGTAGATTTGATAAAAGCACAGTGTTAATAATAATATGTCAATGCAAAATGCTGCCTGACACATGAAAAACACAAACCTTGGTGGCTACTTCAAGGCAGAAGAAATAAGTGAATATAACAGTGGTGTATCGTCTAACTGCTATGGTGCACTTTTTTTACTTTAATAAACAGCATTCCAAGCAACAACTTTCACATTCACAGTTGTAGAGCAGTGAAGTGACCACAAGCAGTCATGACTACATTTGATTTGCACATAACAGTAGTTATGGAGGTTACAGTGGTGTATATCTAAAGTGAAGTATGAAATCCACTGTTTAAGGTCACAGTGAAATTTGCTATATAGAAGATGATGCAGATCACAAGAACATTGGAAATGAGAACACTGGAGGTGATGTTTCATTGTTTCAACATGCACCAAATGATGATCCTACTCTGAACATGGAGAAGACTCCATTCATGGGCCAGTACAAATTACCAGTAACAAGTACATTCATTTTCCATAAAGCCAGTCACACCACCATTTTACCAGGGATTGATATTTTGTCAAGATGAAAAATGGAGAGGTCAGTTTGTATACTCATGATCATCCAGTTCAGCATACAGCAGAAGCACAAGACAAGTAAAGTCAAGATCTCTCTTGACTTGACTTCAGAATGTGAAAGCAACCATAGATCAAAGATGGCTTCTGGGTCTGAAAAGCAAGGCTTAAACCTGCAATATTTTGAATAGGCAGCAGCAGATCTTTTTGAAACTTCTGGTTTCAAAAAGATGTCAGATTTTGCAGAAGTCTCTGGGAAAAGAACTCTTCAGCTTCCATGCTCTATGATAAACTCTTTTTCTGTCGTGAGTTTCAGGTTTTACTGAATATAAAATTGTTTTCATTTTGTAAGTGATGTTCCCCGTTAGAGTCAAGATGATGGAGTGTCCCTCTGTTTTTTAGCCAGATCCACCCCTCGCTCATCACAACTGGCTTCAAAACAACAACATGGTGATGGCAAAAATGCTGTCAATACAGTGGAATAGAGCATCGCTAACCAATGAATGATGTTACATTTGGTCAATCTATCCTTTCTATATAGTGTATGGGAGCAATTTACTGTCACACTCCAGGATCATAAGAAGTCAAATGTACACCATACCAATCCCGCTTTTAGTCATTAAGAAGTTTAATGCTATAGTCGGTCACCTTGCTGAATGAAACCTGGCATCCTGTGCCCATACTTCCAGCCTACAAATGAACCAAATAATGGGAGTTTTCTAGTGGAGCTATTTGCCTGATTTCCAGCAAGGAAAAATGAGGTCTCTGACCTCAACATGGGGAAGACCATATAAAATGAGCTAGATACAGTGACAAGAAGAACCCACTGCAGAGCCATTACAGGGAGAGTAAAGTACCACTGGGTAGGTCCAGGCCACTGTTTCCTACTTCATCTTGCCACATCAGGTGCAGGCCTAACAGATGTCTTCATAAACTGCAAAGTCAACACATATTATTCAGCTCATTGGCAGGAGAGAAAGTTCCTCAAGGTCATATCCAGCACCAGTGGGAGAGCAACATGGAAACTGTCAAAGTCCTGCACTACATATATCCCATAATAACTTCTTCCACATTCACCACGGTTACTAGGTGACAGTGAGACATCTGCAGCCAGAGGCCTAGAACAGGATGGAAATTCCTGCAGCCATGTTTTACATGAGGTGGATCGTGTCAGGAAGCTTCTCCACAACCAAGTGGGAATTGATTTGTACAGCATGAGGTAGAATGTGCTCTGAAATTTCTCAATTATTACAGAAAGAACAACCTTTAAGCCATCCAAACAGATACTAGAAATGTAGCTGAAAAGAAGAGGTTGCCAATGGTATCTCCTACTGCGCAAATCAAAAAGCGAAACCAGCTGTTCCAATGTGAATGCCAAAATGTCGATCCTTCCATCACAGTGATGCCTGCTGAGCAGTCCAAGAGAGATGTTTTTCCTTCATCTTGTGGTCATCATAAGCATAAGTAAGCACTTTAAGTTGAAGAAGTCTTTCAAAGTCTGTTTGGCTTCATTAATGGAAGAGATGAAATGAAAAAGACCATCCGAAAGAGTCCTAAAATAGCACGGAGAGAACATTTGGGGATGTGGATACTGAGGCAAGGTGTTGGCTGCAGTCACTTTGTTAATTTTGTTAATTTAATCTGAAGGAATTATACATGCTGTTTTTGTTTGAGCTGATACAGCTCTTCAGTACTAAACAGTAGTTCCCTAGAAGGGTGAGGCTTTCCTTCATTCCAAAGAAAATACATTTTTAATTAAATGAATTGCTTGGATTATTTCTGTTGAGCTGTCCATTATGTTGAAAATCAGACATAAATCATATATACCAAAATATGCCACTTTGAATACTTGGCTTTTTCTTCTTCTTGTTGCCCCCACTTCAGATATTGAAATAGGCACCCATTTATGGCAACCATGGTCAACATACACATGGATCATTCCATATAAAATCAGTCAAATGTGATAAAAATTCTCACCTGACATGTGATTAAGCCATGAAAAATTTTACCCTCATAATATAAAAATTGTCAGTTAAAGTCCCCTTGAAGCATTTCTGATCCATCATACCTTCTTAAGTACAAATTTTCAGAGATGAAAACCAAATTTTACCTTTGTTAAAAACTGCAACCTAAAGGTAAAACCTTCTGAAGAACAATTTTTTTCTCTAACCAACTTTGAGCATAAATATAATGGGATAAGTTGCAGTTTCAATAGCAAAACTGCTCCATTTTAAAGTCTATAATGTAGAGTAACAAACAACAGTTGGTTCCCTTGATGTTTGTATCTGTTCTCTGATAATTCAATGGAGAAAACTTTAAAAAGTGATTTTGGAGTAAACTTTAAAGGGTGATATTACCATGTGGGATACGTGGTTGGTTAAAATAAGTTATAGAATATGAAAGGTCTCCTTTTTATGTTTTGATACCAGGCTCATCTTCTAGCCATGATTCCTTCTGGGTCAAAATAATTTTAGAATATAGTCTTTTTTTAACTCTCTTTTTATTCTTTTAATTCAAAGAATTAAAACAAAACTGAGTAAGTGACCACTGTACAGCTTTGATATTCAATTGTCATGGAAGAAATAGTGTCTTTACAACTGCTCTTCACGAGCATGTGAAGCTGTAGTTTATGAGGGAACAAAAATGCTAGAAAACAAATAAAAAGTGCCAAATTTTAACCCACCCCTATGTACTCCAGGGGCCTATATAGTTTTCATAGTACAAAGGTACATTTCTGCATGGCTTCATTAGACATGTTAAAGTTTATTGTACAAAAAACACAAAAACAAAAGCAAACAAACAAACAAAAAAACTGTTTTCCATTGAATGGCCCGCATCCATTGTGCTGTTCTCAGTGAAATGGATATGTTGTTTTTATTGCTGCCAAATTCAGGTGTGCAAAGATAGGTTCATGGCTGACTGACAGGTAGACGCTGACTCAGAAGTGTGAGCTCTCATTTAGCCCATTTTTCATCTGTTGAGACTGCAACTGGAGAACTATGACAAAAAAAGAAAAAAGAAAAAATCAGCTCAGCCATAAGAAGAAAAATCAACAAATGTAACTGAGATACACAGCACAGCATATTTAATATATTTTAGAATCATAATATAAGTAATATAATACATAACAGTCAGAGGGAAAAGCCAAAAGTGTGATCAGACAGGATACAAGCCATCCACCTCATCCATGAAAAATGGAGGAGGTCACGTTGTAGGCTGGGTACAGTTGGCTACTTCTAGAACTGACTTTCCTGTCTTTACTCATGATTAAACAGATGATGGCAGGATGGATTAAGAAGTATAAAGCAATGCCTTTATATCTCATTTGCTGGATTTTTATCCTGCAACAAAGTAATGACTCAAAGTTAGTCACCAGATTCTCACCAGATATTAGACTTTAGCCCTTTTATTTCTTTACTTGACTTCTATTTTTTTAATTACTTTGACACATCAGTGGATTCATGATTATTATTACATTCAAAGCAAAGCGTGCACATTGTGGATAAACCTCTGGTCTTTGACAGGAGACTGACTGAAGAATAGTGTGCTAGGCAAGCTGACCTTGGCTCTGCTTTCACTGCTCTGAGATTAGTTAAGATCTTTATTATACACAGATATTATCCAGATATTATACACAGATATGAGTGAAAACAAAGGGATCATTACCAAATAAATGAGCAAATTACTCTTTGATTTATCGTATTAACAGATGACCAACATGTGTGATGCAGAGGAGTTAGAGTGTAGTATGAAGAAACTTTCAATAACTCCTTTAACGCATTAACAATGAAATCCTTCAGAGTGAAGATTCAGATCATAAAGAGGGGGCAATAACTCCCACCATGCTGGGTTTAATAAAACTGAGAAATCACTTGGTTCACTAGATGTTTTAAGTTTGACCATTTAACCTCAATGTTTCACCCTGAAGATTTTCACAGTTAGCCAAGTTTTTGTTTGTCCTTTTTTGAATGTTTTTATCTACTTTTTAGATCAACATGTAGGCTTGTTTTCCTGAGCTCATTAAAAGCTTTTGTAGAGACAGTCCTCAGAGGACAGAAACACTATAAAGATAAGACTTTATCGATTACTGTAGTTTAAACTACTCAAAAAAATAGCTTAAATATTTTAAAGCTTTAAACATCTACAGTAGTAATATTAATCAATATAAAGCTGGTGGCAAAAAATTGTTCTGCATAATAAGTATTTTTACTTTTAAAACTTGAAGTAAAAGTTGCTAATAATACAGTCATGTTCTCTACTACTCTAAAAGTCACTATACACCACCGATTTAAAATTTTAATATTAGACAAAGATAAACCGAGTAAATAAAAAATGTAGTTTTTAATTTTTATTTAATTTATGAAGGGATAAAAGTTAACCAAACCTACCTGGCCCTCTGTGAAAAAGTAATTGTCCCCTAAACTTAATAACTGGTTGTTATTAGGATTGCAAGAAGTGCAATCAAGCATTTGGGATTACTGGCAATGGGTCTTTCAAATCGCTGTGGAGAAATTTTGGCCCACTCTTTTTTGCAGAATTAGGGTAGGGTTAGGGTTAACTGCAATCCTAAACCCAACCCTGTAATAATACTGCATGAGTATATAGGGCTACTCAAGCCTATATTAGAATATGAGCATTTTATAGAATATTTAATGTCAGCTACAGCTTACCAGCTTACATGATCTTTTCTATACAGATGACACATTAATCTTTTCTGTGGTCATTAAACTTGCCAGCAATCTGCAGTTAGATCATTTTTTTTAACTGAGGAGACACAAGATTGTACAAAAGTAAGAACCAGTGCAGGAAATTCCCACTGCATATAACCACATGAACCTGCTGCAATAAGACATCAGATTGTCCACAGATAAACATAAGCATTTAAGAATTAGTACTATTCACAAACAGTTATCTTGATATTATTTAATAATTTAGTCTGTAAAGATTTGCACTTCATCCTACACAGCTGTACAGCTAGAAGTGAACAAAGAATCTGAAGCAGAAAAGGCAATTCCCCAAATTTTGACCCTGTGTGATGTCTTGCCGTAATGACTCTTTGATGAATTACAGTTGTTAAATGAGAATATTGCTCACTGTTTCATTCAACAGTGTATCACATTACTCAACAAGTGAGCTCTGCATCAAGTCGAAACCACAGAGTACACTAAATCACGAGCCGCCTGAGATGTCATTGCTGTAATACTCATTGCCCAACAGTAACATGATCAAAGAGCTCATTTGCTGAAGAGTCATTTGCTGAAATTACTTGGTGCTTCTGGGCCATTTGTTCAAGCAGGCAGAGGGGAGTCATATGTTTTGATCCTTGTTGCGATGAGACCTACTCATGGACTTAATAATCAGCTCTCATCAAGTGTTAGTGTCAAACGTGTCAGCAGAGGTTCAGGCACGAAAGGAGCATTGTTGTGGGTGTTTGCAGAGTCCTTCAGATACCCGTAGCATACCTTACTTTTCCAAAACAGTTTATCAGTAATGTAGCAGATACCGTATGCAGGTACAGTATGTAGATTTATCGCAGCAAAGAGTTTTGTTCAGTAAGTGTTTGAATGTAGTTGAAGCACCCAAGTAAGAGGTACTGTATATATTTTAGATTCCCTGATGGGACTTGAGCAAATATTAGGTAACCTAACAGTGTACCTTCTATTTCTGGGTGGAAATCTCTTGACGAGAACAGCCTGCAGCATATGTTTTCAGGCCGAATGGGATGGGACCTTTTATGACTTTAAGTGTACACTCATTATCAAATTAGCCGGAGGTGCTTGGAAGCAGGAAAATCCACCTACAAGGGCATGACCGACAAAACACCTTGAACTATATGTTTTCATTGTACAAACCTCAGGTGAATTTAATTGACTCATAGAAACTCCAAGGCTGGATACAGGCTATGGAGAGGAGACTTGCACTTTGTTCTGTTTATACTGTATTGGGTGTCTTCATCAAAAGAGGCAGGAATTTGCATTTTCAAGATCCTTATAACCAACTAAATATAGATGGAACATTCTGAGCTTTGGGATTCAGGATCATGTCTTAGATCCGTATCTACTGATGTCATGCAATATTTCATTCCTCTAAGTAACAAAGTTATTTTTCTTTTGCAAGCTGAGTAGCTTTTAAAACATAGCATATTAAAAATATGTTTGTATGAGTTAAATGAGCTTTGTGATGTAAAGAAGTGGGCTTGAGAAAGAGACGAGTCATGGAGCTGATGACTTGGCAAAGTCAAAACCTCCAACATTCCCTTTCCATGCTTAAGGTCCATGTCCAATTGTATTTGGTCAAGTTGGGGATGAGAATTTTAAGTGCATGTACAATAACATGCATTTTTACTGACTCATTCCATTCCAAAAATGACTTCAGCAGATCCAAAATGCCACAGCGAGAGCACTAGACTAAAAACAGAGATCATATTCCTCCCATATTTGCTTCATAGCTTAGCTTCATTGATTGGGTGTAAATCCAGAACTGAATTTAAAGTCCTTCTCCTCACACACAAAACGATCCGATTGCTATGAGGTCTTCATATCTTGAAGTCCTCATAGTAACACATTATCCCACAGGAGGACCTGTCTCCAGGTAACCTTGAGATAACTAAAAGATGGATCAGGTGACCCTGAACCATCCGTTAGTTATGCTGCTATAGGCTCAGGTAGCTAGGGGACTTCTTACTGAGCACTTCTCCTTCACCCCCCTTTCTCTTCAGTCCCTGTGCATTTATATGTCACTATTGCATACTCTATCCTGCAGTTTATGTTTTGTTCTCTTTATTGTTCCTAGTCTCTCTATGCTCCTCTTTTCTCTCTTCTCTTTTCCCTCACCCCCAGCCGTTCGAGACAGATGGCTGCTCATCACTGAGCGTGCATCTGATGGAGGTCTCTTCATGTTAAAAGGGAGTTCTTCCTCCCTACCACTGGCAAGAGTTTGCTCAAAAAGGAGAACCTGCTTGTCTCTCTGTAACACTGTAGGCTCTTTAACTTAAAATATAAATCAGATTTCAAATCTCTGACCTGGTGATGGGGTCCAGGAAATGTCCTTTTTCCGGCTCTCTTTTATCCAGGTTGTTTACTTTGGTGTTACAGCTGCAAAACATCTACAGACTCAATTTGGAGGAATATCAATGACAAAATTTCAACTTCAGCCTTTTTGCTTTGAATTACTTGAGAGGCTAACTAAAACCAAAGTTTAAAAGATATGTTATTAAAAGACACCACAAATAAATCTTCATTTTAAATTCTTAACTAAAAACAGATGACAACATCCAAAATACTCCACAAATACAGATTGTGACACAAGGATAAACAAAAGGCCAACAAATCACTTGCTTTCATGTTGTTTGAAATACTATAGGGCTTGATTGGAAGCAATTAATAAAAAGTATTTTTAATTAATATATTTAAACATTAGCCCTAACCACATAAAGCATCTAGAAATCAGTAGTCTGTAACTATAGTCAGCAAGTAGTTCACAATCTAATCAGATCATCTCATGGAAACCAGTAAAATTATTAAGTGTGCATGAGTGATATTGGAGTTGCTGTGGATATGCAGTTAAGTGCAAGTTGTGTC
Source organism: Ptychochromis oligacanthus (assembly GCA_015103295.1). Taxonomy (NCBI): domain Eukaryota; kingdom Metazoa; phylum Chordata; class Actinopteri; order Cichliformes; family Cichlidae; genus Ptychochromis; species Ptychochromis oligacanthus. The sequence continues at coordinate 2,301 of VVAS01096630.1, read as the reverse complement.
TACAGTGACAGATCCCACTGTGATAACATAATGTTCTACATACTAAATAGCAGTTACCTTAAATGACACCTAAACACATTTTCTCAGTTAAAATTCTCTTGTGCGGTCTGAGTCCATTCATGCCATGGACCTGCAGAGTCTTCAACAGCCATCACTCGTTCAGCATCTGTAGCTTTGGAGGAGCCTAAATGAGTCATTAGTGGGCTCTTAATGCCTGTCCGTCATCCTGAACAGTGCTGGGAACAGCTTTATCCTTTAGTTTTTAATGGTGTCAGGACCTACAGAAAGAATCAATGTTTCTCTCTAGGACATAAATCCCTCTTGGCATTTCTAGAAATGTTAGTACAGTTTTTTATAGGACAGGACCCTGTAATGGGCCATTTACTGACTCACATACTGAGTCATCTGACTTTAGAGGAGAAAATGGCAAAAACTTTTTTTTTTTTGATTCATGGGCTTCTTCTGTTAAATTGATAGTGAAATAAAGTTGGACTGAAATGGAGAATGACACATAACAGGTTACCATGATGCTCCAGGCACACTGTAGCGAAAAAAGGTTGCCGATTCAAAAGAGGAAAGAAGTGGCTTTTGAGAATGTGGGACATTTTAAATTTTAAATGTGATTTTCAGTGTTTTAAAAGGTAACTGTTATGCTCATTTTAATCTCTTTAAAAAGATCCTTATTTATCTTATACTGGGCTTTGGTGCAACCCTTATATTAGGGATATCCTCTACCACTGACATCATACGGAGCCAAAACTCCCCTGGTAAAAGGCCAAACTTAACCACACCAAACGATGCTCAATAGGTACTAAGCGGCCCAAAGGTTGTTTTATTTAGGACCTATGCATCCTTAACATCTCCTACAGATCCTTTGATACTGAGGTTCAGGGTCCCAGTGGGAGCCACCACCATTGTGTCCAACGAGTGGAGCACCAATGGTTGCCCAGAAGATGGGCTGGATGGAGATATCAAAGACAAGACCGTGGATGGGGATGCCAAGGGCGTGAGGTCCCTGGATATTGAGCAGAGTTTCCAGGAGGCCCTCACCATCTACCTCCCCTGTGGCAGGAGGAAAATCATCCTGTCAGATGAGAGAAAGATGTATGGTTGCAATGAATTAATAGTAAGGTACATCAAGCTAAGGACAGGCAAAAGACAAGAAACATACAGGTGTTAGCCTGGAAGAAAGTTCATGAATACCAGATGGGTGTAAAGGTTTCTTGCCACTTGCAGGTTCTCACCCAGAGAAAATCTCATGCTATCCAGTCAAAGCTAAAGGATCAGGCCAAAGCTGTATATACCCCCCATACCATTTCACCACAGCAGCTCCATGCTTTCATGTTGTTTATGTCAAATTCTAATCCTACAATCCAAATGTTGCAGCAGAAATCTTGACTCATCAGACCAGGCAATGTTTTTCCAAGCTTCTACTGTCATATTTCGCTGAACCTGTGCATTCTGTAGCCTCAGTTTCCTGTTCTTAGCTGACAAGAGTGGCGTCCAGTGTGACCTTCTGCTGCTGTAGTTTATAGAATCTGCTTCTAGGCTTGGCATATTATGTGTTCAGAGACGTTCTTCTGCATACCTTGCTTGTAACAAGTGGTTATTTCAGTTACTGTTGCCTTACTATCAGAAATATCGAAGTAGTCCGGCCATTCTCCTTTGACCTCTAACTAGGCTTTTTATCCCAGAGAACTGCTGCTCACTGCATATTTTCTCTTTTTCAGACGACTCTCTGTAAACTGAATGGTTGTGCAGGAAAATTCCAGTAGATCAACATTTTCTGCAATACTCAGACCAGCCCAACAATCAGACAGGCTCAAAGTCTCTTAAATCAACTTTCTCCCACATTCGGATGCTCAATTTGAACTTCAGCAAGTTGTCTTGATGATGTCTACATGCCTAAATGCACTGAGTTGCTGTCATGTGACTGGCATTAACGTTATTTGCATTAACGGGCAGTTAATACAATAACCTCAGTTTTATCTGAATTCAGAAGTAGGAAATTAGAGGTCATCCAGGCCTTTATGTCTTTAAGACATGCCTGTAGTTTAACTAATTGGTGTGCGCCATCTGGCTTCATGGATAGATAAAGCTGGGTATCATCTGCATAGCAATGAAAATGTATGCTATGCCCTCTAATAATACTGCCTAAGGGAAACATATATAATATAAATAGAATTGGTCCCAGCACAGAACCCTGTGGAACTCCATAATTAACTTTAGTGTGTGAACAAATTGGAGTCTATTAGATAAATATGATTCAAACCACTGCAATGCAATTCCTTTAAAACCCAA
>VVAS01096615.1:0-10760 GCA_015103295.1 Ptychochromis oligacanthus | reverse complement strand
CCATTGTGAGCGCCAGTAGATTATCTTTGTGTACAGGCTGTGATCAGCTGAGCTGTGCTGCTGCTGCTCTGAGGTTTCCTGCCCTTTGTGGATTTATACAACTGAATTCAACCAGATGTAAGCAGATCTTTCACTAGCTATCTTAGCTGATTTCCATTCCCTGCCTGTATTTTCATGCAACCTTTGACTAACACAAAGTTAGTATACCTCAGTTTGCTTTGCAGGACATTTCACAATATGAAAAAAAAACATAACTTCACATCATATATAGATCCAACATCTGATTAAAAAAATGAGGACATTACATGTAAGCTTTAAATTTCCACTCTATCAAATGTCACTGAGCAGCCCTTACCTTTAAATATAACCCCTCTTCTTCCTCTCCTGTCCTGTCTTTCTCACATCTTTCTCCATCTCCGAGTGAAGTTCTCTCTCAGTCTTTTCTCCCCCTGGAAATACAGCAGCAGGACCTTTAGCTAGCAGACACAATGTGTGACAAACTTCACACAAACTGTGTGTTTGCTGATATTTGTTGAGCTGTTAGAAACACTGCATTTGAAATTACCTGCTACTTAAAAAACATTACTCTCTTTATGCTCGCTCCTCTTCTGTAGCACTAGGTAGATGCTGAAGTACCGACCACAACTTACAGACAGCTGCACCAAAAACATCATTCTGGATCGTTCTGGCCCACTTCAATCCCTGAGTATACCGCTATGAATGATGCATAAATTATGTGGCTTTGCCTCTTTGTATGCGATAAGATACACCAATAGGATTGTCTTTTTTGTGTTGTTGTTGTTCCCTTCATTTAGGCTCAAACCTGTTTGATGTTTGAAGGAAATAATAACTCCCCTCAAATGTCTTAAACCTAAAGTAACGAGCCTGTATGAAAATGTAAGGAGCAGAAAGTTGAGACAATTGTGTTAAAATGTAGGGAGTAAAAGTAAAAAGTTGTCAGAAAAATAAAAAGTCAAGTAAAGTACAGATACCTGAAAATTCTACTTAAGTACAGTAACAAAGTATTTGTACTTCGTTACTTCCCACCTCTGGATGTAGGTAAACTGAATTTACAAAGTGGTTCAGTGCATGTTAAGGTGCCTAATTCCTTCGAGATAGGTACAATCCCTGAAGTGTGATGTTCTGCTCATAATGCTCCTGTGGGAGAGGTCAGTATTGATGCTCTTAGCCTTCCTTGTGATTCTGGTGGCATCATGGATGACTGGCTGCAACTAATGATCTTGGAGGCTCTACGTACTACTTTCTCAAGCTGTTGTTTGCCCTGGTTGGTTGCATTACCGTACCAAGTCAGGATGGAGTAAGTAAGCACACTCTCTATGACAGCTCTGTAAAAATTGATCATACCTTCCTGACTGATGGACTTTACCACCAGAGACTCTGAGCCCTCATAGTTAGTGCAAGAGATTGGTGTGTGTGTCCAGATTACGAGTGGTGGTGCACAGTTAGGAAAGAGTTAAACAACATAAAGAAACATAAAGATTTCAGACGCTGCCATCAGATGCTGCGTTTTCCCAACAAGTTTCATTACCTCTAAAAGGGATCACAGAGTTTTTAATACCGAAAATGGACGTCAAATAACCATAAATCTCCATTCCCGAATCCCCTTAAAATGACTCTGTTCCAGCCTTTTTCACAGTTATTTTCAAAGGGGATGTATCAAAGTGTTTGGCAGTGAGAGGCAGTAAAACCCTCTTTAAAGGATTACTGGGTGAGTAGGATGAGATTTTTTACTTCTTTTCCTTATATCCTCCCTCTTTAGCCACACAGTGCATGAAACCGATATTGTTACTATCACTGGTTTTCTACTCAGGTTGTTAAGGAAGAGCTAATAACAATTCAGCTATTTTTTTTTTTAAATACAACAACAGCATCATCAAAAGAGACTGCAGGTGAGCCAACTGTAATTATCTTGCACCAGAGCGACAGTGTGATTTCACTCCAGCATGTTTGCAGCTCAACACCTGCAGGTCAGAGACACCATATGTCTAAGTTAGTAGTTCACAAGGAGAGCAGGACTCCGACACCCACACACGTCTAAGAAGATCCTAGTTTTTATTCAATTTGATCATTCTCAGATGCTACTACACCGTAGGCTTGCTATATCTAAATTAAACACTAAAGATTTCACTTCCTTCAGCATGCATTTCACTCTCCTGATGTGTTTCTATTTTGCACACAAGGTGAACACCGCATTTTCTCTCCATTATGCACATCCTCTCACATTATTATAATACAGGTAGCCTATGTAGACTAATGTGCTGTAAGCCTCAGTAACAAAGAACCTGTCTAATCCATCAAGAAGTTTTGGGCAACCGGGATTTGTATGACAAAACAAACTTGTGAAATGCTATTAAGATGCAGAGGACTAAATGAAATTGCCTTGGCCTCCTGAATAATTTCACAGTACGAGTTCATCTTGTTACACTGAAAAGCACAACAGGTAGGCAGCAGCCATGTGTGATTGGTAGTCAGTGTTAGTTATACATAATTCATTCCCTCTGTGGCTTTCTAGAGAGCGTGGTCATAATGATTTTGCTGTGAGCCGACTTGTTTTGCATTGACTACATACATGCAACACTATGAACTATATACACAGCAAGATGGTGCATGTCTGTCTGTGTGAGACCACTTTCACCACCAAAGCCAATATTGTTGCTTTACGAGTGTGTGGTTTTGAGCAGCACTGTGTAATTTCACTCGAGCTCTGTTTAGGCTTTGAAGGCTTGTTTCCTTTCCCCCCAAACAGGCCAGACTCCCCATCAGATATAATGAGGGAACATGGAAGCCAAAGTGGAGGTTTGAAATGCTAATTAGTAAGACTCCCTGTGACTATAAGAGACAGAAGGACTGATTTAGCACAGCAGAATTAGAGATTGGAAGACAGTAATAGGACACGTTTAGATGGCAGTCGTATATTTAGCTGTGGTGCCCAGGAGCAAAATCAGATTTTAGTTTCATTATGTCTATTTATACCGGAAGACAATAGTAGCGTGGCTTAAACTCTGTTCATCACTAGAGAAAATTACAACTTTGCAAGATTGCTCTGCAAAAAAAATGCATTTTTAAAACCCCTTTTAGACTCAGCCATGTGCAAATGTTCATGGTGTCTATAATAAGCAAAGCTAAATAGAGGTGAAATGCTTTAAAGACTTTAAATACCACTGTTAACCGGCATATTGCCACTTTCCAAATTCCATGCTTCTTCTGTCATCATTAGACACCCTGATCACATGTTGAGATCACAAAATGCCTTTCAGCTCGTGAGAAGGTACAATTTTCTCCAGCTAAATGTCTCTGCTGCTGCATTCTAATTAGCAGACTATCTGTGGCTGTGTTTGTCTCTAGCATATTATTTATATATGCATGAAAAAAGCATGATTATTAAATGTGTGAACAAGTGTACAGCCATGCTGTTGGGGAAGTTGGATTTACTCACATGATGATGCTGAATGTGGTTTGGTTTAGTATGCTAATGTCTGCTAATTCGCATCTTACAAGAAGTGAAGGCTGAAAGAATGTAGTTTCAGTAAACAAAAATATTGGATATGTTGGGCTATAGGAAACCTGCCATCTTGGGTCAAATTTCATGAAAATCCATCCAGTAATTATAAAACCTTCAACTATCTGACAGCCATGGATGTCTGTACCAGTAACAACAGCATATGTCAAGATATTTGGCCTGCTGATGGCACTTTATGGGAACTCAGAGGATCACAGCTGTCAGTTGCATTCATTCTCTGGCGACCTTGAATTCTTGTGGAAATATTCGTGTTAATTTGTTCAGTAGCTTCTGAGATACTTCATTCCTGATAAAAGTGGTGGAGGATTATATCTGTCATTTTGAAAAGAAGGTAGGAGCTAATAGGCACCTCACTTACCTGACGTCTTACTTTCTCCTTCCAATTATCCCACAATAACAGCCTGTAGAGGGAAAAATCCAGAGATAAATGTCATTTATGAGAGGTAGAGCAGAAGAAATCATTTGTAAGATGAACTTTCTCCAATCACATGAAAGAATTAGACACTTGCATCCTTTAATGTGGTAATATTTTGTACTGCTTTTGCAATGAACTGAAGCAGGAAAAGAAGATTCAGCTGGCAGCACACTGACTCTCCCACAACTGTTCTGAACAACACTCAGCAGATTCCTGACATTAAAGTGGGACACATGAAATGCACAGAAGTCAATCCAGAGAGGTATGACAACAAAAAACTAGGACAGGAGGAGGCTAGGCTGGCAAAATAGCCAGAACAGCAATGTGTTAGTAGCCAAGATAGCAGCAGGAGAAATATTATGAAAGAAATTATAAGCAAAGATAATGGTGTCTTCATTAAAATGTCTGCATGAACATGGCTGCTGGGTTGTTTGAATGTGAAGGGGGAATATGTAGGCCAGCTCATCATTTGACAGTGTGTGCACATTAAGAGAAAGTAGTCTGAATACCTGAGTGACTATGAATAATCCATTGTATTATAACACTGAATTGTACTGAACAATTGTTAGATTTCCACACTAAGATGTCTAATGTTTTAAACATTATGCTTTTTCTAGAGCAGCAGTATTAAATTAAACTGTAGAGCTGACAGTATTTCATCATTTTTGTTTATACTGAAAGGTTTAAATGACATAATTTAACATAGTAAGACCAAAAAATGCAATACCTCAGGCAATGCCTCAGTAGTAAGACTTACTGTAGATGATGAAGATTCTCAAATTGATCGCTGATAAACACTGTACTTTGGGTGAGTATGTGGTTTTACTTTTTTGTTACATTATAAAGATTCCAAAATATTTAACTAAATTAAATTCACAAAAGAAAATAACCACACACCAACACTGATATGAAGAGCAATACCATAAAGTTTGAAAAAACACATTGATAGGAATTATGCTTTTGGATTTGTGTGCTGGGTTCAAGAGGTTGTGGTGAGCCAACACTGTTATGATCTTGGCTTTTGATATTTTCAGAGTATAGACTTTTTGTTTATTTTCAGGTGTTCTGCTTGGTTGCTTTTTTTCTGTGTTCTTAGTTTCGTGTATTGTAGGCTTGTGGGCTTACTCAGCTTCCTGAGCCCTGAGTCTTGGTTGCAGTTTAGTTCTAGTTATTGCTTGTATTTACGGAGTTTGATTAGTCCCCTCAGTGTTTCCCTCTGTGTTATCCCCTTTATGAAGTTCATTCATATTTCTATGTTTCCTCAGGGGTGTACTACAAAGTGAGATAAATGGGTTAGCCAGCCATGTCAGAGTTTTCTATGTCACAAAAATGGCTCTCTTTTAAAATGATTAAATCACCATGGTAACTTATGCTGAATACATAACTAATTCGTTCATTTCCAGCGTGTTTTAAGTGCAATAGAGATTCTCTGCTCGGCAAATACGTGTAGTTTGTTAAGCCGTACCTTATTAACATCATATTGAGCCCAGCTGTAAAGTTACAGCAGCGAAAACTGTGCATTGCATTGTCACTGGGATGTGCATGTATTCTTGTTTTATACTATAAGTCTCTTTTACACTGCTGGAATTGCAGCTACTAGAACACAGAACGCACACCAAAAATACCTGTAAAATTGATTTCCCTTTGATCTGCCAACAAACTAAAACCACATCTCCTTTATTAGACTATGGGACAGTAACATTTAATGTTTAAATGTATCCAGTTTAAAGTTTCAGACTCTAAGCAGCAGCACCGAGAGCGCACTCAGCATTAAAATAATTAACTTGAATTAAAATGTTTATTTTACTGCTCTGTGCGCTAAACCCCAAGATTAATGATTTTCTGCAGCATTAATCTCTTGTCTTGCTTGCAACAGTGCTGCATTTTAGTGTCATATTTTTATGTTCTTTATAGATTTTTAACACCATTTTATCATCATCATCTGATAACATCTCTGATTGGAGTAGGCGCCACTCACAGGGATGTTTTTTTGTGGAAGACGATTCAAATGAGGCGTGAATTGCCCCTCCTTAGCAGCCACAGAGCCTGAAATAGAAAAGCCTATTATAAACTTGTTATAAGTCGAGCTTAACAAAGAAAGTTGATAACCATCATTGTGATAACCATATCTGCGACTGAGGTTTTGGGTTTTGTCAAGCCAGCTAATGCAAAGAAAGCCTGGCTGTGCTGAATCTCCTTCTTAGTACACCCATCTGGTTTCAGTTATTGTTGTTCATTTCCTCCTTTACTTGGGTAATTATGTGTCTCTGGTGTCTTGTATATAGTTTTACCTCCTCCCCTGTTTGACTGTCTTTATTGTCTATGCCTATCTACAGTTGAGTTTGCCTCAACTTTTCCCCACTTTCACTGATTAGCTTTCTGTGTGTATAAATAGTCCTTTTTTGTGCTGTTGGATTTGCAGTCTAATAAAAGGTTAGTTTTTGTTTTTTTGTTTTGTACTTATTCTGCCTGTGAGTCCTAGGTTTGGGTCCTCGTGCCACACATTATGACAAATCCAGCAAACATTTTGGCGTTGAATAACAACAAGCTGAATGTCTTCTCTCAACATCTAGTCTTGGTTAGATGTCTTTCATGAAGATTTTTTGCTTGGATGTCCTTCTTGAAATTGAAAAAAAAAAACAAAAAAACAATGGTTTTATATTATCCTTTTAAAAATTAGAACAAAATAAAAGAAGTTGCTGTGGTGCAGTTTTTGCCACAACCAGTTTTGACTGGACAAATGTCAAATGTCATTTTTGCTGGGACATCTCTCAGAAATATCACTCTGAACAAGGTTCAGTATTTTCCTGAAACACCACGGTACTGCAGCTTTTACCAAACTATTCAATCAGAAGTCACTATCACAACTGTGGTGCAATATTTTAATTTGGAAACTAATGTGCATGTGGTAGGTTTTTAAGGCAGCAGGAGGGTATATATATGATTCAAAATAAACCACAGTGTTCATGTTTGTGGTAATAAAAGGAGCTGTCAGCCTGTGAAACTGACTCACCATTGCGTTCTTTATGATTTGGTGGGTTGGTTATCACGGGCCGCTCGCAGAAAACAGCATATACTATTTTTTTAATCTATAAAGCAATACTGGGTAAGGTATTTACCTCTGTACACATCTTTGCAGAAAGACCTGAAACATGCTTATATCTGTTGTGAAGGACACATGGATGCCACTAGTATTTTTTTTTTATTTTTTTTTTTGCTGTGTTTGTATATTGTACATTATGTTATAGATGTATTTTATGTTGTATTGTTTTGCATTTTTAATGTGTTTTGAGTTTGTATGGCTGCTACCTTGGCCTGTTCTCCCTTGCAAAAAAGCTTTGATCTCAGCGGGAATTCCTGGTTAAATAAACGTAAAAATAAACAAACAAAAAAATCATGATGTGTTCTGTATGGGTTTTTGTGCAGCAGTGGAGTTCTGTGTACTACACTGTAAAAAGAAAAAAATCCATAGAAAATGGAAAAGTCCTGGTAATTTTCTGCCATACATTATCCATCTTTTTATGGAAGTTAATGGGCATCTCTGTCAAGGGTTGCTGGACTCTCAGGCAAAACAGGTAAATGTAAAAACTTTGTCAGAAGCCAAAGTCCATGAAAAGAAGAAAATTCTTTAATTTGAAAACGGTACATTATACCGTATTTTTATGGAATTTTTTCATGTTTAGGCACATAACTCTTGGCAACATCAGTTTATTTTTTGTTAATTTCTACAATTTGTTGACAGTAAAAAAGTATAAAGTGTTTTCTAATATGTCACTTCTGTAACTTGCTATTAATACGGTAACACTGTGATAATTTAATTCACTATTTTCTATCTTATAATTAAACTTTACAGCTTACTGACAAAAACCCAACATTGTGTCCACAGGGGTTTTCATATTATCCTCCTCAGGACTGATTTGACACATGCAGTGACAGGAAATGTATTCTACAGTAAGAATGAACCCTGCTTTTTCCTGTTTCAGTCTATGTGACTTCCTGCTTCAGGCTGCCCCGCAGCAGCCATTAAAAGCCTGGGATGAGAAGCTCTTTCTGTGCACTCATCCAAGTGTGACAACCAGTTGGGGTGGGGGGGATGAATGGGTCACCACTGATCCATTCAGGGCTTTCAGCGGCAGTGTTTGCCTGGCATGATGCCCCTAAAAGGTCACCAGTATGTGAGATAACATTTTTTACAGCTATCTCATGCTTGGCTGGACTTTTTTGGATGCAGGATGAAGGCAAGAAGAAAGCAGTGGTGGGTTTGGGGAGTCTCCAGAGTAAAACAAGAAGTAAAGTTTAAAAAAAAGAAAAGAAAAGAATTATCACAGATAGAGACAGTTTACTGTTTATGTCAGTTGTGGTGAAATTTTTTTTTTTACTGTAGACCTTTATCTCATTGCTGACTTGTTATTGCTTTTTGTTAACATTTCTCTGGAGGTAAATGTTGTATTTGGCACATTAAACCCAATTATAGTTTCATCATTCAATACTTTATTTTCACCCACTGAGTGAACAGTGGTCCATCCTGAATTCAAATAAATGGTTAAGGATTATAAGCACATATGAAAAAAATACAGTTCTGCATTTCTTGCTAGTTTCCACTTTGCTGTCCTTTTACAAAAAATATAAGTCAACGTTTTAGCAAAAAAGACAGAAAAAGAGCTGAAACCATTACCATCAGATCAAAGGTTATTTTGCTGTGGTTTCCACAGTCACCCCAAGTGCCTGTCTGGAACCTCCTCAGAATATTGGTTTTATTCAACATGCTGTACTTTTACCGCTTTGTTTAAAAATTAATGGATTGCTTAGAAAGAAAGTTGGGGCTTCTCTGTCAGTGTGAGGTTTCCGAGCTGAAGGAAAAAGGCAACAACAGACGAGTTTAGGATTGCAAAAACATTGTCTAAGGCACATTACAAAAAGGGTTGCTGTTTGTAGCACAATTCATATTGATGGTGGTAGTCAGCAGTGCAATTGTTGGTCAGACTTCACAAAATAATGTGCTGCTAAACATTTTTTAAAAGACAAGTTTAGTATAATTCCAGTGCATATGATCAAGTTTCCAAAGACAAAATTTTGGGAGAGACAATTTAATATTCAGTCAGGATCATTACAGTTAGATTGATTTTATTTTTCATCTGTAATTTACAGTCACTGGGCACTTTATTAGGTACACCTTGTTGAACTGCTTGTTACTGCAAATATCTAATCAGCTGAAGTTCAAACTGAGCATCAGAATAGGGAAGAAATGTTATTTAAGTGACTTTGAACGTGACATGGTTGTTGGTGCCAGACAGGCTGGTCTGAGTATTTGAGAAACTGCTGATCTACTGGGACTTTCCCACACAACCATCTCTACAGAGAATGGTCATAAAAAGAGAAAATATCAAGTTAGCAGCAACTCTCTAACCTCTGGCTTTGTTGATGCCAGAGGTCAGAGAAGAATGGCCAGACTGCTTCGCGGTGGTAGGAAGCCAACATTATGCAGAAGAGCATCTCTGAAAGTGCAACGTGTCAAACCTTGAAGCGGATGGGCTACAGCAGCAGAAGACCACACCAGGTGCCACTCCTGTCAGCTAAGAGCAAGCAACTGAGACTACAATTTGCACGGGCTCACTAAAATTTGACAACAGAAGATTGAAAAAATGTTGCCTTGTCTGATCAGTCTCAATTTCTGCTGCAACATTTGGATGGTAGGGTCAGAATTTGGTGTAAACATGAAAGCATGGATCCATCCTGCCTTGTATCATCAGTTCAGGCTGGTGGTGGTGTAATGGTGTTGGAGATATTTTCTTGGCACACTCTGATCTCCTAAGTCACAACTGAGGATTGTTTAAACACCACAGCCTACCTGAGTATTGTTGCTGACCATGTCCATCCCTTCATGACCATAGTGTACAACAATATGTCACATCTCAGATCATCTCAGACTGGTTTCTTGAACATGAAAATTAGTTCACTGTACTCAAATGGCCTCCACAGTCACCATCCAATAGAGCACCTTTGGGATGTGGTGGAATGGGAGATTCAAATCATGGATGTCAATATATCATGTCAATATGGACCAAAATCTCTGAGGAATATTTTAAAGCACCTTTCTGAATCTGTGCCATGAAGAATTAAGTACGTTTTGAAGGCAAAAGGGGGTCCAACCCATCAATGACAAGGTGCACCTAATAACTGACTGTATATTTGATAGCATGGTTCTGTTATGGGACATCCTCAACTGTCCATGTGCATACATGGAAAGCACCAACAAGACACCTGTACAAAAAAGAGCAGAGCAGAGCCAAGATTGCAATCTGAACTTCACTTTGAACTGACATCTTGCTCACCTTGACTGAATGATGCAGATATATCTATATCTAAATTATATATATATATATATAAATAAATTCCCCACTCGCCCTGCGGGTGGTCTTTGTTTTGTCCGTCAAGCTCGGGTCCTCTACCAGAGGCCTGGGAGCTTGAGGGTCCTGCGCAGTATCTTAGTTGTTCCTAGGACTGCGCTCTTCTGGACAGAGATCTCAGATGCCATTCCTGGAATCTGCTGGAGCCACTCTCCCAGTTTGGGGGTCACTGCCCCGAGTGTTCCGATTACCAGAGGGACCACTGTTGCCTTCACCTTCCACATCCTCTCTAGCTCTTCTCTCAGCCCTTGGTATTTCTCGAGCTTCTCGTGTTCCTTCTTCCTGATGTTGCCATCACTTGGGATTGCTACATCTATTACTATGGCTTTCTTCCTCTGCTTGTCCACCACTACTATGTCCAGTTGGTTAGCCATCACCAGTTTGTCCGTCTGTATCT